>SJYC01123810.1:0-11852 GCA_006408675.1 Madoqua kirkii | reverse complement strand
AGTAACATAACATTATAAAAATAGTAAAAAAAAAAATGGCTTCTTTTGCTGAATTTCAAAGTATCAGATGTTGACTGCTATGTTTCCTTAGGAGAAAAATATGGAAAAGTAATTTTGTGAAGATCAGTAAATATAAACTTGTAACTGGAGATTGTGTTTCTTTCTTTGCTTGAAAATCATCTTATAATTCTACGTGTTAGATGTGCTGAGCATTTCCAAGCAGAAATAGGGATGTGAATAGATAAAAGAACTTAGCAATAATTATACTCTACAAACTCTGTTCTTTCCTCTGACACAATGACTAGCTTATAAATAATGCTCCAATACATATATTAATCATGATATATGAAATACAAAGAAGAGAATGCAAAATGACTGGGTCTAAATTAAGTCAAGGTTATATGAGTACAATCAGTTCAGTTAACTTTATTCAGATTAATTAGCTATATGAGGACTGAAGGTTAAAAAAGTTGTAAATTAATGCCAAATTTAAGGAGCATAGTAATACACTTAACCTCTTAAAGATAAAGGTTTGAGAATAAAACTGTCTGGTAATAGGTAAGGGCAAATATATCACCATTTAAAAAATGAACTTAATATTTAAGTGTTAACAGCAAAAGGTGTGCAATTTATCTATTATTTATTTTATAAATAATATTAGACAACTCCACTAGCAAGAACACTTGAAAGACAAGTTCAATATTTTCTGTTCTACATCAATTCATCTCTTTCTTATACATTACCTTTTCCACAGGTTTTCACATGGAAGCTTGATCTTCCTTAATCTTAAGCACTTTCTTAAGATTTTTCTCTTTAGGCTGGTATACAACTTATGATACCCATGAGTTTATGATTTTATGAAAATGTATGTCTCTTAGATGATTCTGAGTCTTTTTTCCTGCTTCAGATAACATTTCTGCATTGATGACAATTAGTTATCTACCTTTATCATTCACCTTAATTCTGCAATTTATAACAGCTTTTTCCTACCACCTTTTTGTGTTTTGGAAATTTCTTTTTGCATCACTATCACTTCAAAATTAATGTATCTAAAATATTTGTCCTTCTTTCCAACCACCTTTTCTTTTGGGCTTCAATATACCTGTCAATATTACTATCAGGTTCTAAATATCCAAACTCAAAACTTAACAGTCTAGTTACTTATTGACTCATTCCTTTTCCTTATTACATACATCTAGTAAGCCACTATTTTCATTAATTGAGTTTTTACTGTTTTCTGTTCTGTTGTTGTTTTTACTACTAGACGCTTAGCCTAAAACTGTTTCACCTAATATCCAGACTACAGCAATTATTTTCCAACGATCCCTCTAGCCTCCAATTTTTCTGAACTTCATTTCAACTTGAACATTACATCTTCTGAAAGAAATTGTTCATGAAATAGCCTTGCAAGTTGATCAAAACCTTATTTGCTCCCAATGTGCTAAATGCAGCATGGAATCATTGTCTATATAGTTCTCAGTAAGCTACAGGATGAGCTGAGCCAAAATCAAAGATGATAATAGCTAATAAGACTAAATATGAAGGTTTCCACATGGGTAAGAAAAATGCTACTCTGGGTGAGAGGAAGCTGGCTGACCAGAAATTTATGTTTTGTTTCTGTTTGATTTTTAGGTAGACTTGAAATGATTCTAAATTTATTAAGCAATTTTTGTGAAATGAAGTTGCCCACAAGGAGAGTTAATATTTCTTGTGTCCAGAAAAAATAACTTCATTTTACTTTATACTGGCCAGAATGTATCTTGAGAATTGCTTTAAATTTGGGGGGAGAGGAGCTGCTTTCATAATGTAATAAACTAAATGTCATAAGTGAAAGAGTTAGAAAGATGTATGTTCCGCCTAAAGAGAAGAGTTAGAAGGCTCATTGTAGCTCTATTGAAATATTTAAAGGCTGTCGTGTAGAAGACAAATTAAATTTATTTTGTAGACTCTAGAGAACAGAGTAAGATATTAGTAAATTTTTTTGTCTCATATAAATTAAAAATTGATAATAATTGTAGCTGTTAGTTCCCATAGCCTGCATTGCAGTTATATATCGACATTGGTGGAAGCACGTTAGTTAATATCTATTAGGAAAGTTATCTCAGCTCCAGCAAGTGAGAAAACATCTAGGTGAGTGAAAGGACTTCTCCAGTCTTTTTCCAAATACTTTGTATATTAGATTTGGATATTTAGATTTAGCTTAAAAAAGATCACTCCTTGATAAATTAGGAAAAATCTGCAGACATCCTTACATAACTCAAACCTTCAACTTTACTGAATATTTTAAAGTGCAATTCCAAAGTTATGCATTCCTTATATTTTATCTTTTTAAAACTGTTTTACAGAAATATTATTTCTCCTCTACCAGCAGTTTAATCTATAATTTTTTCTTCACAATTCCCAATTTTCTCATTTTCCTGTGATAACACACTTCCAAAATGTGATGCACAGTTTAACATATAGGTTATATGTCATTTTAAAGTATAAAAACAGAGATTGGTATTTCCCATCTCAATTCATTTTAGAGGGAATTGATTCTTAGTGATAAGTTTTAGAATGATCTGGCCACAATCTCTTCAGCCTTTTGCATCAATATTGATGCAGCTAACCCAAATGGTGAGGGAGAGGAAATCAACTCCTTCGCCTTCGCGTATGTGGGTTCTAAAAAGTCTGAGAAGGTCACATTTTCAGACAAAGAATACAAAAAAAAGTAACTGATCTCTATTTAAGAGGATGAGATGGTCACGCTTCCTTGTCATGAACTGCCTGCTTAGTTGACACTTAGATCAAGAGATATTTTAATATCCTAACCAAAACCAAGATTACAGTACTATACAGTACAAAATAATTCCCATTTACATCCTCTGTACTGTCAAACCTGCACTGTTAATTTTCCTTTAGGCATGCCATTTTCAAACGAGGGTTCATATTATGCTCTATTAACTTTGCAGCCCTTTTATGGTCCATCTTGCCTAAGGGAGATGAGTCTCAAGTTTTTACTTTTACCTAAAAGCCCTGAATTCTGTCATTCATTTCAGTCATCCTATTCCCACAAAATCTGGATTAAATTCTCGGCTTCTACCAGAGAGTCTCTTCTAATTATTCCTGAACATCCCTGAAATCTTCCCTTTAAAACTCTTCTTTGTCTTTATCATGCTGATGGATACACCTTTGGAACTACTTGTCTTTCGTTTAAAAATTTCTGTACCCTCTTTTCACAATTAAGTATACTATTTCTCTTCTCTACTTTTTTTTTTTTTTTTGGTCTTCCTTTTTTTTTGGTATATTTTTTCATCAGAGGGTAAAGTGTCTGCCTACAATGCAGAAGACCCGGGTTTGATCCCTGCATCAGGATGATCCGCTGGAGAAAGAAATGGCAACCCAATCCAGGACTCTTGCCTGGAGAATCCCATGGATGCAGGAGCCTGGTGGGCTACAGTCCACTGGATGGCAAAGAGTCCAATACTTAATGACTTCACTTTCATTTTCAAAAGTAATTGATGTCTTCATCACTTCATAAACGAAATCAACCTTAGAATATACAGTTATAGAGACAAGAGACACAGTTCACACCTTCTGTAAACTCTCAACCTGTTGGGGAGGAGAAATAAATGACTTTCAAATTCAGTCTGATGATAGGTAGAGGTATCAACAAGTGGTATTGAAGTCCAGACACTACCATTTTCAACTCTAATCACTATAAATTTAAACCAAACCTGGTTTCTCATAGGTGGATATATTCATCTTTCTGAAACATTTTTCTTCACTTTCTTCCTAATATCTCATGAATATAACTAGAGACCTGCCCTAAATAAATAGTGTGTGCTTGCATACCTACTCATGAAGTCCTGCCCAACTCCTTGTGGACTCTAACTCACCAGGCTCTTCTGTCCATGGGATCTCCCAGGCAAGAACACTGGAGTGGGTTGCCATTTCCTTTCCCAGGAAATCTTCCTGACCCAGGGGCTGAACCCATGTCTGCTGAACTGCAGGTGGATTCTTTACCACTGAGCCACCTGTGAAGCCCCAAGTAAATGATAGTGACACTGAAAATGACAGAAGTAAAAATTAATCTTTAAAATTTGGCTATGAATGGAGGAGACTGTTGTGTATGGAGAATTCATAGAGATGAGAAGTTTTTAAAATTATCTTTAAGTTGCTTGAGACTTGAGAATGTTTTTACCCTTAAAAATTGTCAGTAGGGCAAAGATCATTTATCATATGCTTGAATACATTTTATATGTATTCATTTTCAAGACAAAAACTGGTTATTTTTTAATGAATAAGCAGAACCAAAACAGAGTTAAACCTACAAAATAATTATTAGAGGAAATGTCTGAAACAAAAAGAAGGAGCAGGAGGAATCAGGGAGAGTCTTTGAATCAGATTTAAGTCTCTTGCCTCTAAGAGGGAGATCGAAAAAGAAAGGAGAGTCAGATAGGAAGTCTTAGGCTGCAGCACAGTTTTAAGGGAGTCTGGGCCAGGCTGACATAATGAATGAAGAGAGACCTCTAGGAATACTGAGAGGCGTGTGTGTGTGTGTGTGTGTGTGTGTGTGTGTGTGTGTGTGTGTGAGAGAGTGTGTGTGTGTTAGTCAGATAGGAAGTCTTAGGCTGCAGCACAGTTTTAAGGGAGTCTGGGCCAGGCTGACATAATGAATGAAGAGAGACCTCTAGGAATACTGAGAGGCGTGTGTGTGTGTGTGTGTGTGTGTGTGTGTGTGTGTGTGTGTGTGAGAGAGTGTGTGTGTGTATGTGTGTGTGTGATTTTCATCTTCAATGCCTTTAAAAGAAGAAAGAAAACAACCAAAAGATCCATGGTTAAAAGAACAATTAGTTAATATCAAAGAGAACTAACCAATAATTTTAAAGTTTGTGTGTTTTTGAAATGGAAGTGAAAGCAAGTGGAGTTGATTGTTTCTTCGGAGCAAGATAACATAAGTATTTAAAAATTTTTTTAAACATTATTTTTCAGAATCTACCCTCATGTCTTATATTGGGTATTTGTTAAATAAATATTATCTGACAGAGAAATGTATAATAAAAAATGTTGTGATATATTTTCAAATCATCTGCCTATTCCTTTACACAGGTATTTTCACAGGTTTGATTTACTCTATCAGTTGTGGCTTCAGAAATCACAATACTTAGTCACTTTTTTACTTGAGAAGAATTTGAAAAAACATACATTTTTAACATTTACTTGCCCTTTTATCAATGATGTTCTTCAGAAAATTATTAAATAGGAAGAGTAGAAATAATATGAATTGCATTTATTGTTAAAGTACTTTGCAAATATCAAGTGAATAGTCACATACTTGGCCTTGAAATTTTGAAGGCAACCTTTTGTTTTTCCATTTTATTGCACACATTATATGGAATTTACTATTGTTATATTGCATAATATAATGAGACAGAGGAAAAATATTCTACTAGAGAAGAGTTGTTAAGGAGAATCAGAAAAAGAAAATATTTTGTTGACTGTAAATTCCCTGACAAAAGAAGGATCTGAGGAGCACAGGTGGTCTACTCTAAATCTAGAAGATTGTGACTTGGTTTAGAATGCAAAATATAGAGTACATACAGAATACTGAACATAGAACACAGATCGAAATGTAATATGCAGACTAAATATAGGAAAGTAATGAAATGAACTAGCTAGGTTATTATCAAGAACATCTAACAAGTATGATGAAGAAAGTGTCTGACCTGAAATATAATGTGAGCTGTATAGAGAATAGAGAAGGAAATGGCAAGCCACTCCAATATTCTTGCCTGGAGAATCCCACAAACAGAGCAGCCTGGTGGGCTGCTGTCCATAGGGTCGCACAAAGTCGGACACAACTGAAGTAACTTAGCAGCAGCAATTAGCAGTATAGAGAATATGGAAAGGAAGGAATAACAGACTAAGTTAGCACTAAAAAATGTCGAGGATAAAGACTTCAGGAAATTGCCATAATTTACTGTGTGAAAAGGCTTCCTTGGTGGCTCAATGGTAAAGAATCTTCCTATAATGCAGAAGATGCAAGAAACACAGGTTCGATCCCTTGGTCTGGAAGATCACTTGGAGGAGTGAATGGCATTTCAGTCCATTATTCTTGCCTGGAGAATCCCATGGACAGAGGAGCCTCACAGGCTACAATCCATGGGGTCACAAAGAGTCTAACATGATGAAGCAACTGAACACACAGACGCACTGGTGAAAGCAACTGGAAGGCAATAGAAATATACTTGTGGACACAAATAAAAAAGCACACTAATAGCATTATTATGAATGAGATAAGTGATATGTTGTTTTTTCCAAATAAGTCAGTTTTAATATTTCCTGCATTGCAGATTCTTTACTATCTGAGCCACCAGGGAAGACTCACACATACACTACTCAGATCCAATTAGATTAGCAACAAAGGTTGGAAGACACTTGAGAAGAGATGACTCAAAACATGTTAGAGAATATACCAAGAAATTTGCATGCTAAGTCACTTCAGTGTGTCTGACTCTTTGCAACCCTATGGATTGTAGCCCTCCAGTCTCCTCTGTCCTTGTAATTCTCCAGGCAAGAATACTGGAGTGGGTTGCCATGTCCTTCTCCAGGGGATTTTCCCAACCCAGAGATGGAACCCAAGTCTCCTGTGGCTCCTGCATTGCAGGTGGATTCTTTCCTGCTGAGCCACCAGGAAAGCCCATACAAGGAACTCAGCCTTACTCAAACAGGTCTAGTCTTTATCCTTTGCTTGTGAGAGGTAACCTCTAAACTCTTGAAATTTCCTAAATGATAGGAGCGTCTTTGAGCTCCTCTGACACACCTAGTGGTTTTATGTTAAAAAGATGATTCAGGTTGAGGCTGACCTCACCTAATTGTCTTAGGGTAGGGTTTGGCCACAATAGAAAGACCAGTCATAGGAGAAAAGTCATATGAGTTAGGGAGGGGACTTTGACCACTTGATATCAGCTCCTTCTGGCTGGAAGGATAGTACTGCCACTGCTAAATCACTTCAGTCGTGTCCAACTCTGTGCAACCCCAGAGACGGCAGCCTACCGGGCTCCTCTGTCCCTGGGATTCTCCAAGCAAGAACACTGGAGTGGGTTGCCATTTCCTTCTCCAATGCATGAGAGTGAAAAGTGAAAGTGAAGTCCCTCAGTTGTGTCCAACTCTTAGTGACCCCATGGACTGCAGCCTACCAGGCTCCTCCACCCATGGGATTTTCCAGGCAAGAGTACTGGAGTGGGTTGCCATTGCTTTCTCTGGTAGCCTATGTTGACCACTGTCTTATTTTTGAACCACATCTCTTGGCTTCCAAGATGCCATACCATACAAGTACTTTTCTTCTTAACTACATTCTTGGTGTCTTTCAAAATATGTATTTATTTCCTGTCTTATTCCCTACATACAAGTTGCCACCAGGTTTTTTCTTTGTTCTCTTTCTCCTTTCTCTATAATTGACCATTTGCCATCTCATTCATTTTCATGGTTATCTCTTGTGCACATGCCTCTTGGATCTACTAACTAACTCACCCCAAATTATTTTATTATTCTTGGTATTTTGGAAAGTTTATCTACACATCATCTCTTGGGTGTCCCATCACCACAAATTCAAGATATCCCAAAGTGACCATTAACTTTCTCACAAGTAAAATATTCTATTCTTGGAAGTAGAAAAGCTTCCATAGTTTTATTTCGATCAGGAAAAAAGTAAGATTTGAAGTAAAAAAAAAAAAAAAACAATTATTTGAATCATTATAATTTTGTCATTTCACATTAAATTAGATTTCTTATGCCTTATTCATCACTGTCATATATAGCTATGCTGACAGTAAGTCCAATATAAAGTGTCTTATATGTAATGTACATACATATGTGTGTGTATATATATATATATACACACACACACACACACACAGAGAAGATAATAGATAATTACAACTTGGATTAGTTATTCTGCATTTTAACTTTGTTGTTCTAGTCAGGTGCTTCTAGTTTTTGACTCACTATCTTACAAATAAATCTCACAAATAAATGTATTTTCTGCCTAGCTCTTTATAATTGGCACCTTTGTTACACTATGCAGTTTTTGTTTCACCCCTGGATATACTCTTAGATCAACCACAATTCCAAAGTCTGGAGTGCTCCTCATGCCTTCTATAAGTGTTAGCCTCCTTTAAATGTAGACCATTATTGAATCATTTAATGCTGCCCCGACATTTTTTTTACACATTACTTATTATACTATTTATGGCATCTTGTTATTGGAAAAATTATATTCAATAATATGCCCTACTACTCTGTTCTGATTGTGACTACTTTATTGAGAAAAATTATGGGCTCACAGTAGACCTTCTAGAATAATTTTTGAATGATTAGTCAATCTAATTATTCCATAGTACCTTAGAAATGTACCTGGGTGATGTGTCATGCCTAAAAGAGGGCATTCCAAAGCTTAGATTTAAATTAGAGAAACAATGTGAAGAATCTGTTTTAAACAACAGCTAAGAAATTACTCCAGTGCCATTGGAAATATATCAAGTCTCTCAGGTCACTGGTGAAAGGATATCAGAACTTCCATTTGTCTAGTTCCTCTAGTGGGTCTAGGTTAAGTACTTTCATTAAAATATGTATTGTCTTTAGAAGGCAACTTATTGTAAAAAATGCAGTCATTATTATGGTATGCACAGGGGAGAAAAATCAAAACTCTTGATGTCGTTTGAAAAGCTACCAATGGATAAATACGATTTTTCTAATTGTGTGTGTGTGTGTTTTTTTTAATGGTGGAGGTGGGGTGTTTGTCAATTTTTATTTGATTGATGGTTCTCTTTTTTCCTTCTTAATGGGCCAAAATTTCCTAGCTATGGTAAGGTTGGACTAGATAAAACATCAATCACTCTGGGAACTGCTGTTCCCTATAATCAGAAATAGTATATAATACAGTTGTTTATTTCATGTATTTAATAACTTTCCTTAGTTTTCTGAAAAAGATATTAAAGTGAAGAATGCTATCATCTCACAAAGATGTCATGTATACTATATACATACATACAGGCATACATATATATGCACACATATATGTGCATTTTCCTAAAACTATTTTTATGCTTTAAAACCACATTTTTGAGAGCTTCAAAAGCTATACAAAGAATTCAACAACTTTCTTTGAGTTTTTAAGGAAATAACCTATTCTCAGAGTGACTATTCCCTCAGAAAATTATTTCTTCTCTCCTGATTTGTTTTATACACACACACACACACACACACAGAGAAGATAATAGATAATTACAACTTGGATTAGTTATTCTGCATTTTAACTTTGTTGTTCTAGTCAGGTGCTTCTAGTTTTTGACTCACTATCTTACAAATAAATCTCACAAATAAATGTATTTTCTGCCTAGCTCTTTATAATTGGCACCTTTGTTACACTATGCAGTTTTTGTTTCACCCCTGGATATACTCTTAGATCAACCACAATTCCAAAGTCTGGAGTGCTCCTCATGCCTTCTATAAGTGTTAGCCTCCTTTAAATGTAGACCATTATTGAATCATTTAATGCTGCCCCGACATTTTTTTTACACATTACTTATTATACTATTTATGGCATCTTGTTATTGGAAAAATTATATTCAATAATATGCCCTACTACTCTGTTCTGATTGTGACTACTTTATTGAGAAAAATTATGGGCTCACAGTAGACCTTCTAGAATAATTTTTGAATGATTAGTCAATCTAATTATTCCATAGTACCTTAGAAATGTACCTGGGTGATGTGTCATGCCTAAAAGAGGGCATTCCAAAGCTTAGATTTAAATTAGAGAAACAATGTGAAGAATCTGTTTTAAACAACAGCTAAGAAATTACTCCAGTGCCATTGGAAATATATCAAGTCTCTCAGGTCACTGGTGAAAGGATATCAGAACTTCCATTTGTCTAGTTCCTCTAGTGGGTCTAGGTTAAGTACTTTCATTAAAATATGTATTGTCTTTAGAAGGCAACTTATTGTAAAAAATGCAGTCATTATTATGGTATGCACAGGGGAGAAAAATCAAAACTCTTGATGTCGTTTGAAAAGCTACCAGATGGATAAATACGATTTTTCTAATTGTGTGTGTGTGTGTTTTTTTTAATGGTGGAGGTGGGGTGTTTGTCAATTTTTATTTGATTGATGGTTCTCTTTTTTCCTTCTTAATGGGCCAAAATTTCCTAGCTATGGTAAGGTTGGACTAGATAAAACATCAATCACTCTGGGAACTGCTGTTCCCTATAATCAGAAATAGTATATAATACAGTTGTTTATTTCATGTATTTAATAACTTTCCTTAGTTTTCTGAAAAAGATATTAAAGTGAAGAATGCTATCATCTCACAAAGATGTCATGTATACTATATACATACATACAGGCATACATATATATGCACACATATATGTGCATTTTCCTAAAACTATTTTTATGCTTTAAAACCACATTTTTGAGAGCTTCAAAAGCTATACAAAGAATTCAACAACTTTCTTTGAGTTTTTAAGGAAATAACCTATTCTCAGAGTGACTATTCCCTCAGAAAATTATTTCTTCTCTCCTGATTTGTTTTACCTCTAAGAGGATCTGACACAAAACTATTAGTAGATGCTTCACAGCAAAAAGAAAGAATTGAAGGATCTTAAAAAGCAAAATCAAAGTGGCTATATAGATTCCAGTATTTCCAATATTATACGTAAGCTTCCATTTTTATATTTCTGTGTCCATAGTTCATACACACTAAGTAAAATAAATAATTTTGGAAGAAATGATGACTGAACTTTTAATTATTTAGAAAAATACCTATAATGTCATGTGTTAGTCACTCAGTCATATCTGACTGTTTGCAGCTCCATGGACTTTGCCAGGATCCTCTGTCCATGGAATTTTCCCAGCAAGAATGCTAGAGAGAATTGCCATTCCCTACTCCAGGAGTTCTTTCTGGCCCAAGAATTGAACCAGGTTTCTTGCATCTCGTGCACTGGCAGGCAGATTCTTAATCACTGCTGCTGCTAAGTCACTTTAGTCGTGTCCGATTCTGTGACACCCATAGATGGCAGCCCATGAGGCTTCCCCGTCCCTGGGATTCTCCAGGCAAGAATACTGGAGTGGGTTGCCATTTCCTTCTCCAATGCAGGAAAGTGAAACTGAGAGTGAAGTCACTCAGTCGTGTCCGACTCTGAGCAACACCATGAGCTGCAGCCTTCCAGGCTCCTCCATCCATGGGATTTTCCAGGCAAGAGTACTGAAGTGGGTTGCCATTGACTCCTCCATCTTAACCACTAGTACCACCTAAAAATCCCATACTGGTATACATATAATAATAGTTTTCTACACATTTATTAAAATATAAAATTTGATTTTAAAAATACTTTATATATGAAAATTATATGAAACATATAGAAAAAATTAACATAAATTTTCACTTTAGAGAATTCTGCCTCACAAATTTTAATTTTAATGTTTTAACTAATCAGTTATTTATTTGTCAAAATTAGAAAAATAATTGCAGCAATATATGATTCAATTCAATTCAGTTCAATCACTGAGTCATGTCCAACTCATTGTGAACCCATGGACTGCAGCAGGCCAGGACTCTCCATCCATCAGTTTCCAGAGTTTACTAAAATTCATGTCCATTGCCTTGGTGATGCCATCCAACCATTTCATCCTCTGGTGTCCCTTTCTCCTCATGCCTTCAATCTTTCCCAGTATCAGGGTCTTTTCCAAAGAGTCAGTTCTTTGCATCAGGTGACCAAAGTATTGGAATTTCAGCTTCAACAACAGTTTTTCCAATGAACACTCAGGACTCATCTCCTTTAGGATGGACTGGTTGGATCTCCTTGCAG
>SJYC01123799.1:0-11820 GCA_006408675.1 Madoqua kirkii | reverse complement strand
GAATCATTCTTTAATGTTTTACTCACTCTATACCACTTCATTATTCATTACTTTCTCTGAATGTTGTAAGTCAGTTTTAAAATTCCACTGAAATAAAGATGTTCAGTTTACTTCAATTTTAACTTTTAAAAAGTATTCATATGTGAAATGAGTATTTGAGGAAATCTGAAGATTTATACTATTTCTTGATATTCATTTTTTACTGGTAAGAAATCTACTGCTTTAAAAATCTTATCTTTTATTTATTTTTCTGTTTTGATTTATTTATTTTTCTATCAATGTTTTCTGCAATGTTATTACAATAAGTTTCAGTCTAAGTTCAAGGCTAAGTGTGCTTCTTCAAATTTAGGATGTGTATCTTCTGTTTTTGTAATTGTAGATATTAATCTGCTATCATTGGAGAAGGAAATGGCAACCCACTCCAGTACTCTTGCCTGGAGAATCCCATGGAGGGAGGAGCCTGGTAGGCTACGAGTCCATGAGGTTGCAAAGAGTCAGACACGACTGAGTGACTTCACTTCACTATTACTGTTCTTGATGTTCTCAAGGCAAGAATATTGAAGTGGTTTACTATTCCCTTCTCCAGTGGACCACGTTTTGTCAGAACTCTCCACCATGACCTGCCCATCTTGGGTGGCCCTACATGGCATGGCTCATAGTTTCACTGAGTTAGACAAGGATGTGGTCCATGTGATCAGTTTGGTTAGTTTTCTGTGATTGCGGTTTTTATTGTCTTCTTTCTAATGGATGAGGATAAGAGGCTTATGGAAGCTTCCTAATGGGAGAGACTGACTGATGGGGAAAATGGGTCTTGTTCTAATGGGCAGGGCCATGTTCAGTAAACCCTTAATCCAATTTTCTGTTGATTTTCTTCATGGCTGTGTTTCCTCCCTGTTGTTTGACCTGAGGCCCAACTATGGTGGCGGTAATGAAGATAATGGCAACCTCCTTCAAAAGGTCCCATGAATGCACTGCCACACTCAGTGACCTGGACCCTGCAGCAGGCCACTGCGGACCCACACTTCTGCCGCAGACTCCTGGACACTCACAGGCAAGTCTGGGTCAGCCTCTTGTGGGGTTGCTGCTCCTTTCTTCTGGGTCCCAGTGCTCACAAGGTTATGTTTGTGCCCTCCAAGAGAATACTTTGGCAACCTGATGTAAAGAACTGACTCATTTGAAAAGACACTGATGCTGGGTAAGATTGAAGGCGGGAGGAGAAGGGGACGACAGAGGGTGAGATGGTTGGATGGCATCATTAATTCGATGGACATGAGTTTGTGTAGGCTCCCGGAATTGGTGGTGGACAGGGAAGCCTGGCATGCTACAGTCCATGGGCTTGCAAAGAGTCAGACACGATTGAGCGATTGAACTAAACTGAACTGATCTGCCATCATCTTAAAATATTTCCTCTCCTCATTCCTTTAATCTTTTTATTGCTCTATTTTATCATTCATATGTCTTTGCCTGGGCTCCCCTGGTAGCTCAGTGGTAAAACATCTGTCCGCCAGTACAGGAGACATGGGTTCAATCTCAAGTTTGAAAGATCCCCTGGCAAAGGAACCACAACCCACTCCATTGTTCTTGCCTCGGAAATCCCATGAACAGAGAAGTCTGGCAGGCTGAAGTCCATGGTATTGCAAAGAGTCAGACACCATGTAGCTATAACAATACACCTTCACTTCCCTGATATATGTATTTCCTTTACTCTTCAGTGCTACACCTGTGTACTTTATACTATCTTCCACTTCACTAATTTGCTTTTGTTCTGCAACCTACTGTTTAACCAATAGTTTAAAAGTCAGCAGTGATGTCCAAGTCCAGAAAATATTATTTCAAATATGACTCTTTTTTGTTATGTCTCCCTTTCATATTATTTTAAATTTTAACCTGTTTGAGTTAAACATTATTCTTTCATTATCCCTTTCATATGATTCTGTTATTGAATGTTCATGTTATGTAACTTATCTATATATTTTTGGGGGGCTGCTTTTCCTCATATAGTTTATATACTGTTACTATTAGTATATATTTAATATTTTATTCCTTCATGGGGATTGGGCTCAAATACAGTAATAGCAACATCTTTACAAAATGTATCTGCCAGATCCCTAGGAATTTCACAGGTTCCCAATGAGGTATTTTATTGATATCTTGGTTTGTGCCTGTACCTGTGTGTTTTACTTGCTTGGTCGCATTTGACTCTGTAATGTCATGGAACACCCACCAGTCTCTTCTGCATATGAAATTTTCCAGGTAAGAATACTGGAGTGGGTTCCATTGCCTTCTGCAGGACATCTTCCCAGCCCAGGGATTGAACCTGAGTCTCCTGCATTGCCAGCAATTTCTCTACCATCTGAGCCACCTGAGAAGCCCATGTACCTAACAGATTATAAAAGTTGAGAAAACCACACCCATTGTAGTTTTGTGTAACACTTATCAAAGAGAATTATTTTATTTTAGCACTCAGAGATATAGAAATGCAGACAAGCTTCTTTCTGACAAAGTTTTATTCTTATAGTAGCTTTATGGCTATTGGCGGTTCTCATAGGTTCCCAGGTTTACTCATAAATCTTCAGTTCTGTGTATTTCACACTGGTTCAAAGCCATGTTACCCAAATCAGTCTTGGCGTAAAAACTCAAAACTGATTTTATAGTCATTCTGTGTTATTGGAACACACATCTAGACTCCCAGAGCATTAGGTTGTGCCCTTAATACCCTGGCTTTTGGTTCTTGCCCCATTTTGCCACTTGGAATATGCCCCTTACTTTCTTCTGAGATTGGCTGTAATTAACTGGCTTTTGTTTCAGCTGCTCTATTTTTTGTAGCATTTATACATGAATGGGACTGAAGTCAGTATCTGTCAACTCAGTTCGCTATGTTACCAGGGTACTCCTTCTTTTCTTATTTAAATAAACAAATCTAAACCTTAATGATTTTTTAAAATAAGTTTAAAATTAAATGAATTAAGTAGCAAGAAAATATACTGCATTACAAATAAAGGCCAAGAGGCATTACAGACCATAATTACATTATGTGAATCTATTTGACAAAAGAAGGGACAACCTATTAACAAATGTTTCCCAAAAGCACTCAAAATGTAGATTTCAATGTGATTGCTTAACATGGAGAAAGCCACAGCTGAGATGAAACAATGAAATCTTTGCTACTGACAGACAACAGTCAATGCCTCATTTCAGCTGCATACTAAACAGAGGCTTAGAATACCTCTGAGTTAACCTGTGATTATGTTTCACTATTTAATCACAAGTGAAGGTATATATATTCTTGGAATGACACACGATGATGAAAATTATTGTAAAGGGAATGTTTTTCAAAAATTTATATTCTTAGGTGATTTGAAGTGATTTGGTTGTACAGTTTTCAAAGCATTTGCAGGAAACTCAGATGAGGAAACTAATGTCCAGAGAGTTTAGTAATAGAGACAAATAGGACCTGTATTATTTCAGTCTTTGTTTTATCTGAAATTAGCTCATTTAAATTGGAATTTTACAAAAAATAAAATGGATCACTCAGTATATTTTCTAATGTCACTTGCTATTTGAAAATATACTGCATTACAAATAAAGGCCAAGAGGCATTACAGACCATAATTACATTATGTGAATCTATTTGACAAAAGAAGGGACAACCTATTAACAAATGTTTCCCAAAAGCACTCAAAATGTAGATTTCAATGTGATTGCTTAACATGGAGAAAGCCACAGCTGAGATGAAACAATGAAATCTTTGCTACTGACAGACAACAGTCAATGCCTCATTTCAGCTGCATACTAAACAGAGGCTTAGAATACCTCTGAGTTAACCTGTGATTATGTTTCACTATTTAATCACAAGTGAAGGTATATATATTCTTGGAATGACACACGATGATGAAAATTATTGTAAAGGGAATGTTTTTCAAAAATTTATATTCTTAGGTGATTTGGAAGTGATTTGGTTGTACAGTTTTCAAAGCATTTGCAGGAAACTCAGATGAGGAAACTAATGTCCAGAGAGTTTAGTAATAGAGACAAATAGGACCTGTATTATTTCAGTCTTTGTTTTATCTGAAATTAGCTCATTTAAATTGGAATTTTACAAAAAATAAAATGGATCACTCAGTATATTTTCTAATGTCACTTGCTATTTGTTTATGCAGTTAGAAGACAGTTTGTGAGTATTTCTCTTTTGTAAATATCTTCCTTCTTGACGTGTCCTTAATATATATAATACCCTTCATTAAATAATAAATTAATGTGTCAACACTAAGTTAAGGGGAAATATATTTTATGCTGCTAGTATATTTTTCAAAATTCCCCAAACTTGAGATTTTCTAAAGAAAGAAATTCTTATCTTAAATACAGTTTGTAAAGACTGTGTCATAGGCAGTAATTGGAAGGACTGATGCTGAAGCTGAAACTCCAACACTTTGGCCACCTGTTGCAAAGAGCTGACTCAATGGAAAAACCCTGATTCTTGGAGAGAAACGGCAGGTGGTGAAATGGGTGATAGGAGAAGATGATTGAATAAAATCACAGATTCAATGAACATGAGTTTGACCAAAATCTGGGAGATAGTGAAGGACAGGGAAGCCTGGCGCGCTGCAGTCCATGGGGTCACAAAGAGTCGGACACAACTGAGCGACTGAACAACAAAAACTTATTGAACACCTAGCAATGATAAGGTACTATTTTTGCTGTATTTGAACAAAGGAGTGAAAGATAAAGAACAGTGTAAAGCAAGGTAACTAAGTCATGAATGGAGAGGCACACAAAGCTAAATACAAATTACAGATAATGTTTTACCCGTTTTGTAAATAATTATCTTAAGAGAGAAAGTAATATAACCAGAAGAGAATAGTAAAACATCTATCACCATATGACTCATACAGAATACTCTCATCAATTGTGATGCTTTTTGTGTATGGAATGTGGGGGCTTCATATGTAAGTCCAGCCATAGGACATGGAAGCAGGCTATCATCCAACCAGTGACCACAGTTACATAGTAATTCACTGGTCTGGTAAGTGGCTGCCACTGCACATCTTGACAGCAGATAGCATCTTCTCACCTCAAGGTTGCAGGAGACAATAAGTATTCTCATCAGAAAGTCGTATTTGACCATAAGAAGTGAGCAAAAATGTTGGTTTCTACAATGTTTTATCCTCCTCCTTTAAGAAGAGGAAAAACAAAAGCAAAATCAATAACTCTGGAAATACGTCCTGTGGCTCATAGGAGAGGCATTTTAACATTTTAAATATTTTTAACTTTGCTTTAAAAAGTCCTGTTAAATTGGTTTAGAGAAATAAAGATAAATAAAACTCAACTCTTGACCCAACTAATCGGATTTCCTGTGAGTTATATGTACATCAGTTGCTAGTAGCAGGTAGCAACCACTGCATTCTCTCTGTATGTATCCATCAGTTTTCAGAAGTATTAGAAGCTTCACAGAGAGCTGCTTTCCTAGAGAGAAAGCGAGACTCTCCTCATTAGCACATGGTAGTGATCCACAGGGTAGCCAGCATTTGATTATTAATATGAACTGTTTGGGCCATTAGCTGTCACCTGTTTCAAAAACTTGTGTGGTGCTGTTTAGCCCTGGACTTTCTTTCCTGCTGTCAAATTTAGTTAAAATGTGCCTCTGGGATCAAATGTCGTAAGGGGAAATGCACAGCTGGAGCAATTTCATAAGTCTTCCTCCTGTAGGAATCCTGCTTGAAAACTAAATTAATTCTTAATACATAATATTTTGTACTAGCTTCATAGCTCCCTAAACCTTAGGATAGAAACAATATTTATTAATAATGTCCTGAGGTTTTTAGTCAGTATGCACTCTTACAATTCATTTTATCTCTTTTGAAATAGCATTGCTATAAATTGATTTATTCCCCAGACATTGATGTCTGAAGTTGCTGTCAGAGAACTTTTTTAAATTTTAATTTTTGTTAATTACATTAATTCCAGGATGCTGTTAGATTTTTACAGTGAGTATAAACAAAGTAAACTTGGAAAAACAGAATGCATCTTTTGCTATTAATGTTCCTCTAATAATCAACATGAATATTCCAAATAGAAACTCATGCCCAAAGAAAAACATTCCTATGAGTAATTTACAGCAGGTAAAATGATGACATCAAATCATACTTCGTTATGTAGACATATACCCATTTTACAGAATTGGAAAGGTTAGGTTTGTTCAATGTTTAACCTATCTATGCCTTTCTTTTAGGTAGAACTATGTATTTAAATATCATTGACGTATGGCAGAAGCCAACTCAACCCTGTAAAGTAATTTTCCTCCAATCAAAAAATAAATTAAAAACAAAATCATCAACTAATCTCTGCCACAAAGAACAAACAATTATTAGCTTAAATTTGAATATCAAATGGCATTCTATTTAGTTAATTTTAGATTACTTTGTTAATCTTTTAAACTATCACAATTAAGTCATAAGCCACTGATATTTAAGAGGAAAGATGTTCATTAATGATCAGTCATATCTGACTCTTTGAGACCCCATGGTCTGTACCAGGCTCCTCTGTCCATTGAATTTTCCAGGGAAGAATACTGGAGTGGGTTGTCATTTTCTACCCCAGGGGTTCTTTCAGACCCTGGGATCAAACTCAGGTCTCCTGGACCTCTTGCATTTGCAGGCATATTCTCTACTGATGATTCACCTCGGAAACCCATTTAAGAAAAAATATGATCATTTTTATGAGGTACTTCTAATAAGCTATTGTGGTTTTTTTGTTGTTGTTTGTTTGTTTGTTTGTTTGTTTTTACCAATAAAGAAATGATTTAGCAGCAAAAGACAGGATTCTCAATTTTGGAAGCTGAAGAGCAGGCAGAATGTTCTTTCTAATGAACATACAAATGAGTAAAACAATACAAGAATAGGTGAATACAAAAGAGATGTCTCTAGAATGCTTCCCTGGTGGCTCAGACAGTAAAGAATCCCCCTGCAACGTGGGAAACCTGGGTTTGATCCCTGAGTTGGAAAGATCACTTGGAAAAGGGAAT
This sequence comes from Madoqua kirkii, assembly GCA_006408675.1. Lineage (NCBI taxonomy): Eukaryota > Metazoa > Chordata > Mammalia > Artiodactyla > Bovidae > Madoqua > Madoqua kirkii. The sequence continues at coordinate 4,799 of SJYC01123799.1, read as the reverse complement.
AGCTACCCACTCCAGTATTTTTGCCTGGAGAATTTCATGGACAGAGGAGCCTGGCAGGCAGACCGTAGCACTGCAAAGAGTTGGACATGACTGAGTGACTTTCACTTTAGAACACAGAGAACTCTTAGTGCCTTCTGGCGAGCAAAATGTTATGGTGTACACTCTAATGGAGTACAGGGTCTTGCCTAAAATGCTGAACCAGAAGTAGGCAGTCACGTTTGTAAAATTTGTATTGCTTTATAAGTCCACAGCTGTTACCTGCTGGGGGATTTATTGTGATTTCAGGTTTGTGAAAAACATTTAGACTTTGAAATTTTACCTGGGGGGAAAAATCCATAGTGTATTATTTATCTTTCATTTTGTTTTGTTGTGTGAATTGTAGTGACTCTGAACTAACTGAAGTGTTGTTGTTGTTTGTTTGTTTTTCCCTTTTGGAGGTAGAGGGCCAGATGCATTTACTAGTACCAACTTAGGAACAAAAATGATTATAAGGCTAATGGGCCCAAACAAAAATATACATACTGGCTATTTCAGTTTTTAAATAAGAATGTGTTAATAGCAAAAGACCATGTTTCAAATTAAGATCTAACTTTTGACTTTTAGACTTACCAGTGACAGAGTCTTATTATTAATGGTGTTTAATAAGAAGTAATCATTGGTAAACATGAATTCATTGGTTATTTGGGATAAGTAATGCACGTATATGCTGGTTTTTTAGAAGTTGTTGAGGTGAAAGATACATGATTACTGATACTTATGAAGTTATTTTCGTTGGGATAGCCCTGTCTAGTGACAGTTTTGGCTGATATGTACATTGTTTTCCAATCTGGAGATTAACCATTTTTCATGTTATTGTCATCCAGAAGAGTTTAGAAGCACTCACTTTTTCATAGATTCACTGTACTTCCTTCACTATGAGAACAATATTTCAAGCTCTACAGTACAGAATATACATTTATTTATTTATAAACTGACAGAAGCAGTTCTCATATTTACCTATTTCCAGGTGAAGAGAACAGACTCTGAGAAAGGACTCGTGTTACTAATACTTCTGAGCATCCCTTTGGCCATCACCAGGCCCTGTGGTAACACTAAAATGAATGGAAGTAGGCAATATATTTTAGAAAGTTTGGGGAAAGGACTGAAGGAGGTTGTGAAAATCTATTTTCTTTTGCTCTTGTTAGCCTTCAAGGAAAGGTTGTTTCAAGTTTTGCAAGATCTTATATTCATATTCAAGGAGGTCTTCTACCTTCAGTAATGCTGTAGGGGCTGTTGTGTCATATTCTACCATTTATGAAAACGGTCTTAATTACAGAGATGACTTTAACAGGGAAAAATTCTTATGCATGAAAAGAGGTGCCCAAATGCTTGGATTCTAGATAAGTATAACTCTTCCACATCAATGTCTTTTGAAACAGTGAGCAGTCCAAAGAGTCAGCAATCTGCCACTTTGCAACTCCTTCCTTACAGGATGTAATTGCAAAGCTCTCTGCCCTCCGAAAAGTTCCTGCCTTGAAATTTTATATCATCAACAGTACATCCCATTACCCTTTCTTGGATGTAATCTTTCTGTATGCAAATATTCCCTATTAAGGTAAACTTTTACGTTTGAAACAGGAAAGGGAAAATGAACGTATCGTTTTTCTTTCTTCCCTGACTATGGAAATAGTTAAGTGGCTTGAAATATTTCCTAGAACTGTATTTGTTGAAAATAATCTTTTATTTATTATTAAAGCCCTTGCTGCTTCCCAAAAGGATGAGGCAGTTTAAAACAAAAGAACAGATATACTAAAGTCATTATACTTTGCCGTAAGAAGAATTTATAGCAAGAGCCTTTTGTCTAAGAGACATTAAAGACTAGAATGGACAGTATCTTCAATAATAGTTTTACAAAAAGAAGATAGGCATTCTTCATATGGCCATTTCTTGCACTAACCTTTGATAAGAAGCCAAGGGCATGATGCCAAATCATAGCTCTGTGAAGGCATTTCTGAAGGGAGCTAACGGAATACAATCCTGGTATGTACATTCTGATGATCTGACTTGATACAGGGATAAAACCTAGAGAATCTGGAGAGATGAATGGCTGACATGTCCAAAGGCTGCCGATTCCTCTGGAATTTCAATTGACTCAGTTATCAGACCATTGAAAATGGAAACTTCTGTTGGGCATCAAAATGTTTTTTCCTGTGATGCACATTTCTAGAGACCTATATAATAAAAACTATAATGACATCAACAACAAAGAAAACAATATTAGCTAACAATTAAGAATTTGCTATGTCCCAGGTCCTACGCTAGTTAATTTGCATGACTTATTTAAGGCTCACCACAGTCAGGTGAAGGAGGTATTTTTCATATCATGTTCATTTTATAAAAGAATAAATTGAAGCTTATAGAGGTTGAGTAAATTGTACATGCTATTGCAGTAGTAAGTCCAAGAGGTAGGATTTTGAATCCAAGTACCCTCCTTACAAATTTCAGTGGCATTAGTCTATATGAGCGTATACTTTATACCGTGAAATTATAGGTGAAAAAAGTTTTCCCTTTGTAACTAAATAAAATAGATTTGCTTATAGTCTTGTTCACTGAAGATTCATTTTATATCTTCATAGAAGTAAGCTTCAGAAATATCTCTAGAAATAGTCATGATTTTCAAAACTGAGGGTGAATCTACCTAACTTGAACCTAATTTTGGCTCTTTGGACCATTTCATTTAAGAACTAAATTGAGGTCATTGAGGACCAGAACTTTATTGGTATCACTGAATGTCAGTGATAACTGTCTGTTACTAAAAATAATATTTTTCCTACCTTCTTGTACTTATTTGAATTATCTTGTACTGTAGTAGTGAGAAAGTTAACAAAGATATGATTGCCTGTCTTATGTGATGTGGTAGATGGATATACTTATAAGGAACCAAAAAATGAATCAAGTACTGAGTAAACCTATAATAAGAGATGTTCCTATTGGTAGGGGCCAGGACATGGTTCTGTTTTATACACGAAAAACCCTTTCTATACACAGTAATTCTATAGATGGTATTGGAGTAAGGGCTCTGAAAAATAATAAAAGATCTTGTCATCTATATTGAATTAATGGCTTTAAGAATTTAATGGTATGTACACCCATGGTGGTTTCATGTTGATGTATAGCAAAACCAATACAGTATTATAAAATAAAAAAATAAAAATAAATAAATAAAAGAATTTAATAGTTGAGCAATAGATCCTATAGAACATTAGTCTTATCTTTGAGAGAATATACTGGGTAACTAAGTTCCATAATTGGAGAGTTGTACCTTAGTCCTCCTTGAAGTCCTTCAAAAAATTTAATTGATGCTAGTTTGGTATATAATTGAATAAAGAGAATATCTGTGTATTGAAGGGCTAATAAAAAAGACCAGTAGGTTTATAACTTGGGGGAAAATACATCTGAAAAACCTTAAATTTGTGAATAAACAATTGGAAAATTATGATAGGATTGCTCTAGAGCCTGGTTCCCTCTTTAGCAAGACAAAATTAGCAAGAAGTAAGAGGAAACTTGTCCAACAAGAGAATGACTTTTTCCAAATGCTTATGCAATTTAAAACATGTAGCCACTAAAGCAAAAGTAGTTATTGAGTCTTAGTTTAATAGCATCTGGTAGCTTCAAGATATGTAATAGTAAAAACATAAATAAATAAATTATAAATGTTACATATTTTTACAGGGTGAGTTTAGGTAAATTTCATACAAATTCCACACATTTAAACATTATTACAATTAGGGGAAAAATTTACAATTTATTCAGAGGTGCATTTTTGGAAAAAAGATATAATTATTGTTAATATAAGCATCTTAATATTCCAATGAAATTCAATTCTAATTCTAAAGGAAATTTGTCAATATGATTTTATTTTTAAGTTAAAACAAACTTCTTTTAGCTGATATCTTAGTTTTTTTGAAACATTTAATTTTTCTGAGTTGTAAATATTTATACATAATTAGTAATATTAAATTTGACCTTTTTATGAGATAACAGAAGTGTGCATCATTAGTAAGCTGGAGATTGGTTTTCTCATATCACAAAGCACTATCTTAACAAAGAATAGAGAAGCATGTTTGAGACTTTGACATTAAAAGACAGTGAAATAAAATTGCAGCTTAAAATTTTTTATTATAATAAAGATTGATTTTTGTTTGTTTGTTTTGTTGTTATTTCTGTAATCAACTTCAGCAGAGTAGGATGAAATATTTACAAGACAAGCTTTGGAAAGAGGTATGCATGCCTACGTGCTAAGTCGCTTCAGTCATGACTAACTCTTTGTGACCCTTGAACTGGTGCCTTCCAGGCTCCTTTGTCCATGGGATTCTCCAGGCAAGTATACTAGAGGGGGTTGGCATGCCCTCCTCCAGGGGATCTTCCTGACTCAAGGATGGAACCTGTGGTCCTTACATCTCCTGCATTGGTGGGTGGGTTCTTTACCACTAGTGCTACCTAGGAAGCCAGAGAAGAGGTATACTCTAGTAGATAAACCATTGTTCTAGGAGTCAAAGAACAAAGACATTCAGTAATGATTTCAGAAATGACTCACTCTTTCACCTTAGACCAGTATAACCTCTCTGATATTCACTGAGTAAATGTTCATAAAAATTTCTGGATTTCAGTGCTTCCTAAGTGTATTTGAACAAAAAAAGGCCAAGCATAACACAAAATTCTGAAACTTGCAAAATAAGGCAAACAATACCAATCTGAAATATAAACATAGGTAAATTATAATCAACATTAAAATATTTGATGTTACATAAGTATAATTT
>SJYC01123798.1:0-12192 GCA_006408675.1 Madoqua kirkii | reverse complement strand
ATGTATTACAGGATCTCTGGCTAGGTAGTTCACATATGTCAAGGTTAAGTTTTGTTTTGTTTGATAAAATCAGAAGGAAAAGAAAAATTGGAATTTTTTTCCCTTTCAGATAAAGAGAAATTATTTTAAATTCCAAATATGGATAAGCCACTGATGTAGGAAGAAAAAGAAATAATCTCATGATGGGCTATTTAACAAGAGATTAATAAAATATCTGGAGAAGGAATTGGCAACCATCTTCAGTATTCTTGCCTGGAGTTTCCCATGGACAGAGAAACCTGGTGGGCTACAGCCAAAGAGTCAGACACAACTGAGGGACTAACACTTTAATACAATATTTTCCTTTTAGGACTAAGGGAAAACTATTCTCTAGTAGATAAATCATTTTAAAAATTCATTTTGCATCAGTAATTTATTTACTGCTGCAAACCTGAAGGGGGAAAATGTTTAAAATATAAAATAAAATTAGGGAACACCACTTTTGTGGAGACAAATAAATAATAGAGGTAAAAATTCAATTTTGTAAACTGTTAATTGCTCTAGTAAATTGTCTTTCAATAGATAGAATAATGTTTATTACTTCAAAACCATTATTATCTTCAGTGGCAAATAATTATTATTCACCTATCTTGAATAAAGGTATTGTTCTTCACTATAGGAACAAGTAGTTATATGTAAAAACCTATGTCCTTCAAGGACCTAGTATAATTAGGAGGAAAGTATATTTAAAAAAACAAAGTGTATGGTCAGTCAAAAGAAAGTTCAGTATTAAAACCACTTATTTTCCCTCCTTCATATTCTGTTCTTTTCCTATGGAAACCCATGCCCTCTTGTGGACAGGATTATTAGTTTTAAGAATTTCAAAGGTGACCCCATTTATTCCTAATATCAATAAGTGTATGTTAGAAGAGGAATCTGTACTGTATCAGATGGCTTTAGTATCTTAAATGTATTAACGTTTTTACAAGATAATTTTTTATACAGTTATATAAATATAATCTCATTCTTAGAAAATTCTAGAAATTTCTAAGACACTGAAAGGATTTTTTTGTAATTGTGATTTCCTATTTGAAATTTCTAAAAATAATGATATAACCAAGGTCATATACAAAGGTCTAAGGTACTCTTTCCATATGCTCCTTTCACGGCTGACAATCACAAATTTCTAGTCTTTGGACATCTATTTTCCACATTTCTTAGCAAACCTAAAGCAAATCTAAATATCTGCCAACTTCCTAAAACAATCAAGGCTTTGTAGAAGAGAGTTGTGAAGAAATTTTCTCTTGATATATATGTCTTAAAAATGGAATGAAATAGCATCATTTGTAAAAGTCTGTATCTCTAAGATTTAAACGAGATGGGCACTAGGACTGAGGCACAGGTCTCACTGTCAAAGGACTTAAAGTTTTTAGTAATGTGTTTGTTTTCAGGGGTGTTCATTGAAATTGCTGTTTTTACTTTGTGATTCTATTTACTAAATAGTTACATTATCAAAATTATTTAAATATCAGTCACATTGCAAAGAAAACCTTAATTTCAGGTTTTTAAGCAAACAACATACACATATTAGCAGCCATCATTAAATTCTTGCTCCTAAGTACTTATCTTTAAGAAAAACAAAGACATTAATTGCACTTGACACTATATACATTATTTGATACAAAGAGAAAGTCAAATGTTCTCTCTCCTTAAAGGGAATGCTAAATAATATATATCGTGTGACCTGAAGTTTACAGGCAGAAAGCATTTTACATTGGTTTCTTATTCAAATTTTAGAGATTTTTCACAAGCAATTTATGTAGGTACAAGCTTCTTAAAATGTCCTTTGGGCACATCTGTCTTCCCAATTTCATCAATTCAGCTGAATATAATACCCGTGTCCCCAGGTAAAAGTCATGATGCAATTCTATCAGACAGTTGCTGTACTTCGCGCAGTGTGGGTGTGAGAGCTAATTTTGTCCTTAGATTCAGAAGCTTCATTAACAGTCTTAACACATTCACTGCAGCTTTCTAAACCTCTCAGGCTTTAACACTTACACTACTGCGGAACTGGGGAGAAAGAAAAATTAAATGTTTTCCTTGTTTTGAAAACACATTCTGCTGACTAGCAACAATTACAGTTCTTTTGTGCGCTTCCAAATCTGAGGTCCAACAGTGTCATGCTATGGAATTCCTTCAGTAATGTACAGTTAATATTACGAGAAAAGTACTTTATACACACATAAAAATTTTATACAAACATAAATAAAAAAAAAACTCCAAAACTTCATTATAGGAAATGTGTAAAGCTACAAAAGAACATTATTTTTTATGTGATCTTTTTTTACTGCATTTTAAAACCTGAATTCCATATTTTTGCAATTATTCAATATTAATATTAATTTCTTAGATTTCAATGATTAATAGTCCTATAAGATGCTGCTTTAAATGAAAATATTTATTAAAAAGTCTTGCCTTTGATTCTCAATATCTGTACTCAATGATTATGACAGTAGGTATGAATGATTGTATTTTACAGATGTTGAGGGAAAAATTTAAAATATTTCCATAGCAATTATGGCAAGCTTTGTCAGACTCAGTCACACAAACAGTGAAAGTTATAAAAACAATGCATGCCATTCATATTTAAACACCATGTAATGACATATCAATGACAAAAAAACATAGATTGGATCATAGTGGCAAAGAATTCTATTCATTCTGTGGTATACCCTTTAACACAAAGCTATTTAGTTACTTGCATGGCAAAGACATATTAGAATACACTATAAATCTGATATCATTACACCTGATTTTCTAGCAAGACATTCTAAGGAACCAACACCAATTGAAGGGAAAATTATTTTCAAAAATACATTTCAGAAAAGATAAGCATATAAAATGTCAGCTATTAAAGAAGGACAGATAACCTTCTTTTTGCTTTTCTTCTGAATTTAAGAAGGTCCAGAAACTGAAAATGCACTCCTTGGAAGTCCTTTCTAACACAGGTATTAGAAGACATGATTCCACTCAGGAAAGGAGATAAATATATGATAATATGACAGTCACCAACCCTATCACCTACTTTGCTGAGCACCTGTGAAGTGCAGTATTCTACAGCATTCTACAGGCATAATGTTTCTCTCTTTAAGGGACACCTTATACTCATATACAAAGTTATAAAGAATAGACTATGTGAATAATATTAAATTACATGAAAATGTAGTCCCAACTCATCCCCAGGTAAACTGAAGGTTTAGAAGTCATCTTCTATAGCTTATTTATTTTAATCCTATGGATTATTTTTTTCTCAAGCATTTTTGCTGAGTGCTAGCATAAAAGCACATAAATGGTATAGGCATTAAAAATTGAAGGGAAATTTATAGAAGAAAATATGAAAATGAGAAAATTCTATCCATAATCTCACCCTCTCCTTCCTCCATCCTTCCTTCTCCACACTACCTAGCAGTGGGGAAGACTAACATCCATTTTAGCAGCTATATATCTTAACTCACCCTATGTTCTTTGTAATAAGTTGAGAAGTGAAGTGAAGTGAAAGTCATTCAGTTCTGTCCGACTCTTTGTGATCCCAAGTACTCTACAGTCCATGGGATTCTCCAGGCCAGAATCCTGGAGTGGGTAGCTGTTCCCTTCTCCAGGTGAAAAGTGAAGGGGAGAACTATTTGGAGGGATTCCCTTTTGAATGGCCAGGATAGCAGGGGCTAGGTCTACACTGATAGTCAGTTGAGGAGCTTTCCTGGTGGCTCAAAGAATCTGCCTGCAATGCAGGATACTTAGGTTTGATCCCTGGGGAGGAAGATCTCCTCGAGAAGGGACTGGCTACCCACTCCAGAATTCTTGCCTGGAGAATCTCATGGACAGAGGAGCCTGAGAGGCTAGAGTCCAGGGGTCACAAAGAGTTGGACACTATTGACCAACTAACACTTTCACAAGCATAGAGCAATGAGACTTCCTGAAACATAGGCTTCTTGTGGTCCCATCTGGACTATGTCCTATTTTCCCTATTGATTGTGCCATTGATATATAGCATTCTTCTCAATGGAGATACTCAGCATAGATTTATTACTAAAAGTTTCCCCTGAAAATAACTTTCTTCCTCTGGGATCTTGATTTCCTTGTTTCTTATTCCAGTACCCTGACTCTCCTTTCTGCTTTCTCTCTTATGTGGCATTCTGACCTCTGGTTTCTTGAACCTGGATTTTTTCCAGATGCTGATTAGATTAGAGCTGCTCAGAAAAGGACCAGAATATTCCCTCAACAATAAGCCTGGTGTCTACAAGAGATCTGGGGATTACCAGATGCCAATTTTACTATCAACATATTTCTCTGTTACAGTGGATATGGTATTTTCTATTCTATAACCAGTGTGTTAAAAACAAGTGGTAGCTGATTTGAAGTCTCCATACATATGAACGTTGTCAAGTAAGAGCTCTTAAAAATGTTGACTACATAATATCACTTCTATAAAAAGGGTATTTTAACACCAAAGAAGTAGGAAAGACAATCTCAGAATAACATGTGATCTTTATGAAAGCAGCATTATGTGAACTTTACAAATAAATTATCTAATTTTCCTGCACACCTGGAACATTTTCCAGAGTTCTGATCTAATCTAGAGACCAGCAATTGGAAATCACTGTCATAGTATTGTATTATACTTGAGTTACAGTTTATAACATAATAGAAAGTGTCGACAGGACAAGAAATCATGATGCTTCAGAGCAAATATCCTTAGAGTTTTCATATGAAAATGAGATTAAAACATCTATTATTCATGTCTTTCAAGATAAGTAAAGAAGAAAATATATGTAAAAGATTATTATAAATAATAGAATGCTTTGTTAAGGTCATCCACTTAGTTATTACTGTTGAAGATATTGGTCAGATTATTGAAAATTTGTTACACTTTTCGTCTTTTTGATAGATTGACTGCAAAGGAAGCAAAAATACTTCTACTTCAGGGTCTACCTGAATTTATAGAGTAGGAAAACAAACTGCACTAGAATAATCTGCTGCTGACTATTTAAAAACAACTTAAGTTTCAGGTACTATGGCTGTCATATGCTCTGAAACAATCATCAGTCAATGACATAAATCAAACGGGAGTCAACAAATTGGTTCTTTTGGATTTGAAGGCCTTGTACTACCCACACCTCCATGAGGGCAGTGGGCAGTAAGGAAGCCTGGGACCACAGCTCTATAGCAGAGTCTCCACTGAAAGGTGAACTCACTTGAACTAGTACTTTTTAAACTAAATATTGAAATTGCTTGATCCACACCACATTTTCTGTGTCTCCCTTAGGATTACACTCATCATTATCCTCCAAATATAATATGTGAATATTTGCATATATTAATGGAACAGAACAGGAAGCGGCTTAAGGATTGGGGATTTATGCAAGGAATTGACATGTCTTCATGATGCATCTTATATTAGAGAACTATATAAACCCTAAATACTTGGAGATGGAGTACAGTGTATTTGTTCTAGCCATATACACCCTCATTCTTTAATTCATAGACATTTTTAGTTAGTCCTTCTCCAAGAAGCTAGGTCTTTAAAGTGGCATTTTTATTTAATAAGCAGTACTTACTTGTTTAAGTATTAATATAAAATTTCTGATATATTAATAAGAGGGCTCCAAGTTTTTTAAAAATAATTTTTGTTTATGTAGATACAATAAAACAAGAGACATAAAGGCAAAATTAAAAGGAGACAATAAATGTTTGAAAATTATAAAAGTGCTCCAAAGAAATATTGCAACAATACATTGTCTTCTGGTGGATAAAATCGTAATAAACTTCTCAATTTTCTGGGGGACAGAGGTGCATTATGCTGTTTGTGAGGAATTTAAAAGACCCTGTAGCCATGCTCACATTAAACTCACTGTCTGGTTCTGTATTTGAAAGAGTTTGCCTTGGAGGTCTCTTTCCTCTGGCATTTTTAGTAAATGACTACAGTTTGTCTTAATGGAATTTCTGCTTCAAAATGAGCTGATTCAACAAATTAATTTCAACATTTGAGTATGTCCTCATTTTATTAATTAAAATTGTGTGTATGTGTGTGTATCCTTCCTTATTTGTGAGATTCAATCATTTTGTTGGGTGACCACATTCAGCTGAGCCATAGGGCTGGCAAAAGAAACTGCTCCTTGCCTTTAAGGAGCTTCCTCTCCCCTGAGGTTTGCTTTCAAATATCTTCCTAGATCTCTTTCTATTTGGAATCCCTGGGCTGTTCAGAATCTGTTCTTTAAAAAAAAGTCAATAATATCAACAAATCTGCACTTACTAAGTATATGCCTGTTTTCAATGAAAGGATAACACAGACTCACCTGAAAAGAGTAGTAAATACTACATATAGGTTTGCAGACATGACAGGCTCCTTGATTTTTGAGGAAGAAGAGCTTTCTGTCCTGGGCTGGTTAAGTGAAGTTTCGTTTTCCTTCACAGAGTATTTCTGTCCTATCTTCCGTTCCAGGTGTATTCCAGGTAATATCCATTAAACTACTTGATTTTAAGCATCAGAAACATCACATGGTTTGAGGCATTCAGCATGACCAATTTGCAAATAAAATCTCTTCCAGTCTCTCAGCTAATTTAACCTAATCCTAACATGAGAGTAGATGCTACCACACACAAAAACTGTGGGGATGCATCGTTTCAGGTCGTAAGACTAAATAATATGGAAGTAGACAGGAACACAATCTTTGAGTAATGTAGCAGGATAAAACTCACATTTGTGTATCTTACATAAATCAGTTGATAGTAGCTTCTTCCAAGTCAGCTAACAAATATTTATGAGTGTATGGGGTCGCACAGAGTCGGACACGGCTGAAGTGACTTAGCAGCAGCTGCCCCATCCTACGGTCAGGCAGTTTGTTAGGCTCTTGGGCTACACAGGCAGGCATGTTCAGGACAGTGTCCTTGTCTTTAAAAGGCTTATATTTCCAATAAACAAAATAGTTTATCATTATTCAAAAAAAATATAAAAGTTGTTTTCAGTGGAAGATGAGTGCTATGAAGAACTCACAGGTAATTATGAAGCTTTCTATGGGGAGTTAAACACAATGTAGTCATGAGTAGTGAGAAGGAAGCAATTATGCAGAGATCTGCAGAATTTGGAAGGGTATAAGAAGCTAAAGCAAACCAGAATCGGCTCAAGGCCCCAGCTGGCAGCTCTTAGGGCTTTTCCCTAAAGCTCACTTGCTTGGCTGGGACTCCATTATCCTGTCTGGCTTTCCGTCACTGCTTCTTATTTTATTTCAGCCTTCTTACTCAAAACTGAGTGCACTCCTAAAACCATGAAAAGGAGTCTCCACATTACCACCACCTCAGAAAAACCTGTTGTACTCCTCCATCTCCTCACTGCTATATATATATATATCCTTACAGATAAATGCCAGCCAAGATGAAGCCCAAGTTCATTCCACCTCTTAAATATAATAGAGTAAACCTTTGTGAATAATATAGTTACATCCAGAAAGACATGAGGGTTTTGTTTGTTTGTTTGTTTTTCTTTTTTGAATCAGGAAGAAGAAGTGAAATCGCTTAGTCGTGTCCCACTCTTTGCGGCCCATGGACTGTAGCTTAACAAGATCCTCTGTCCGTGGGATTTTCCAGGCAAGAGTACTGGAGTGGATTAACATTTCCTTCTCCAGGGGATCTTCCCGACCCAAGGATTGAACCCAGGTCTCCTGCATAGTAGAAGATGATTTACTGTCTGAGCCATTCGGGAAGGGATCTGGTATAAACCCTTGTCAACACAATCATAGGAAATAACTTATTTTTTCTGACTTCTAATGTTTTTATCCAATAGAAAATGTTGGTCTATCTTAGGCTATTTAATAAATTTCATTTTAGAAAGATTATAGGCAAGGTAGTTTAGAGTATACAAAGACTGATATAAGACATTGCCTTTTCATTAAATCTTCATAGCATCGTATAAAGGTGATAAAGTACATACAAAAATTATAAGGTTCTCATTAGGAAGTAAAGCTGGAAAGAAAATAGGCAAAATATAATTAGAAGTAGAGAATAAAAATATATTACTTTTAGCTGGGGAACTAAAAATTGGTGAGATTATCTTCATGTGTTAGACCTTGAATCATAGCCTAATTTCAATTTGCAGTCAACAGAAAAGGGTGTATATCTACATCTGCATGAAATAAATAACGTGGAATATAATAATGACATGGAAATGAAAAATTATGGGTTTTATTTCAAGAGTATTTCCTTATCCAGTTTGATCAGATCTTTTAAAGAAAAGAAAATAGTGAGAATAAAGCTGAGAATGCAGTTTGGGATATTGAATTTTAGTTCAAATGAGCAAGTATATACTATCCATAGAAGGTCAGCAAGAACAACATTCCTTAAAATAAACCAACAGTGCTTAATTATATTAATAATATATTAACACAGATAATAGAAAAGGTCTATACTTAGAACTTTAAACAATTATTACATTTAAGGTACACATTATTTGTCTGCAAACATGTCATATCTACTAATTATAGCACTACCTCTATTAAGTAGAAGTACTACTACTGAGGTCTCAGCTGTACTTCTTCATAAACTCAAACTATAAATTTACTTTCTTAAAGTTATTATTTGTCTCTCTGGATCAATGCTCTAAAACTTTATAACTGCAGATATGGATTGGCGAATTTTATACCATATTCCACACATTTCAATATTTTCAAAAAATTAACAATCTTTTATTCTATTATGGATATTATCATAAATAAAAACTACAAATAGTCTCCTCTAGTAATTATACAAAATTTAATACTGAGCTTTAGTCATGAGCTTTAGACAGAAATATTTGCCATGCTTTATAGAAAGATTTCCATCCTGAGTTTACTATTTTCTAGGTATGTGTGTGAGTACTGTGTGCCTGGTCACTACAGTCACGGCTGATTCTTTGTGACCCTATGGACCATATCCTGCCCCTCGGTTCATGGTTTTCTCCAGGCAAGAATACTGGAGTGGGTTGCCATGACCCACTCCAGGGGACCTTCCTGATCCAGAGATTGAAACCACATCTTCGGCATCTCCTGCATATAACCTTGGTTAATTTATTTCATCTCTCTAGTTTCCTGACCTTTAAAATGAGATGATTTTGGTACCTAACTGATAGGACTAAATAGGTTAATAAAAGTAAAATTATTTAAATAGTCTTAGTACTAAGTGATTGTTAAAAACATAATGTTTGTTATGTATATACTAGGCACTTTCTCCTCTCAAAGGGCAATTTTGTTTTATAAATAAGTTTTTAAATTTCAGAAACTGATTTGTAGAAGGGGGAAAATTAGCCATATGTCATAGAAACATTATTGTTTTTATTCAACTAAAGTCTGTAGGAATCAAAGTGAAAGAAAAGTTAGCAATCAACAAATCAATTTAAACTATGTACAGTTAACTCAGACTATATACACTAAAGAGGGTTCATGTTGGGGCTTGACTGGCTGTCTACGTTGACAAATTAACCAGATAATTGACATTTCTTATCTTAATGCTTGTATTGTAAGGATATAGCAAACCCCTAGTCTAAATGCCATGCAGTATTTCAACACTTAAGTGATTCTGAAATAAAATGTTCACTAGTTTTGCTTTCATTAACCCACTGACATTCCTGTCACCAATCTCATTTAAAAAAGAAATTCCATAGAGGTTTAGTAGAATTCAAAAGATGTACTTCACCCCTCCATAATTAGCAGTGTGGATACAGCCTATTATAATATGAATTGAAGTCAGGATACATTCAAAGTCTTTCTTGCTCTTTAACTAACTAGATTTGTAAATGTAAGCAAATCACTCAAGTGCATCTTATTTTTTCCATCCATGAAATGGAAGTTGGACAGATGATAAGAAAGAGGTACTCAGTAAAGGAAATTCACAGACAAGTCCTCTGTTTTAAGATCTTTGGTGCTTGGCAAAAAGTATGACAAATAGTAAGAAGAAATAAAGATCTAGAGACCCAAACCCAATGCTTCCAGCTGAAAAATGTATGATTTATATTCATCCCCTGTAATATTGGTGTATCAAGGAGTCTGCTTAAATAGTGAATGCATTGTCTAGGAAGAAACCAAAAAACAATAATATTCAAGGTTGTCAATTTAATCTATCTCTGGAAAATTAGCCATGATGAAGAACAATATACTGGTAAAGTAGAATATTGGAGGAAATAAAACTAATGCTGACATGTCTTCAAAGTAATATAAACTGCAGCATTCAAATTTGCATCTGGATTTAGCTTTGAGTTCTACATGTGTTCATACAAATCAGGTATAGCTTAGCTAATTTCCATTTCGTCTGAGCAATTACTTGAAATATGCATGTGATTGAATATATTTCAAATTCTGTAGATGCAATTTATACACAAGCATAAAAATTGTGCCATTTCTCCAAATTTTAAATGAACTTAGCAATAATTATTATACATTGTAATATGTTATAAAGTACTTAAAATATTTAACAGATGTATATAATATATATGTATGTATATTTTAAACAAGAACAATAATACTAACAAAGCCACCTAATTCAAATCAGCCATGGAAATATATAGGGAAAAATCACATTTCTAAAAGCTGAAAAATGGTAACGGCTGCAGTTTTCTTTACACAGAAGGCATTTTTTACTTTATCTGTTTTAATTCACTATATTCCTATCATTAAATAACTCTTTTATATGCACTTTTTTGAATTCTCAGAGTAATGTTCCAAGGTGGAATGTGGGACTAATTTTAGAGGTGAGGAAACAGAAGTTCAGATAGTTTACGTGCTTTCTTAAAGTGCCTACTAGCAAGAGGCTGACCTGAGATTTAAAAGTTAGGACTGATTGAATTCAGTGCCAGTGATAGTTTCTTTATATTATAGAAATCTAATTTTCTTTCAAAGCATACAGGAAATTATAATTGGAACACTTCATGCAACTATATTCCAAAATTATTAAAGGAAACACTTAGGTTTCTTAGTAAGAACTGTGGTGTTGGAGAAGACTCTTGAGAGTCCCTTGGACTGCAAGGAGATCCAACAAGTCCATTCTGAAGGAGATCAACCCTGGGATTTCTTTGGAAGGAATGATGCTGGAGCTGAAACTTCAGTACTTTGGCCACCTTATGCAAAGAGTTGACTCATTGGAAAAAAAACTCTGATGCTGGGAGGGATTGGGGGCAGGAGGAGAAGGGGACGATCGAGGATGAGATGGCTGGATGGCATGACTGACTCGATGGACGTGAGTCTGAGTGAACTCCGGGAGTTGGTGATGGACAGGGAGGCCTGGCGTGCTGCGATTCATGGGTTCACAAAGAGTCGGACACGACTGAGTGACTGAACTGAACTGAACTATTTCATCAATCAGTGGGACGACATATATTACCCAAATTCTCAAGAAAAAATATTTGGAATACATTGTAAAATTTTAACTTATACATTCTATATAGTTATATCATCAGACTTTTAAATTTTAGAAAGTGTTCATTTTGTATAATCTTTCTTAATTTCTGGACTTGAATATTAATTCTGTTGTCATCCTTTACTAAGCTGTTACAGTACCCACTCTTCATGTACAAAGACTAAACACTTTCAGCAAAGTATTGCCGCAGCGTCAATACAAAGAGTTAGCTTTGGCAATTTTTGCTTACATTTCCAGACTCCTTCTTTGGAGGCTTTGAAAAGCTATCCTCCAAACTCTACGTGATGATTTGCTTCCAAATTACTACTTGGTTGTCCTTGAATTTCTCAATAATCCTTGTTCTAGTTCATATACATTTGGCTCAATTTCACGCTCTAGAAGCATAATGTGCATTGCAGATATATTCTAAACAGCTTTGAGGCAAATTATAGGATTCATTTGATATATGCTTTCTTTATAAAATATGTCACACTTAAATATAACAAGTCACAGTATTGGTGAGAATCACAATAAAAGAATTAAAGTGTAATATTTATTTAATGCATATGTCTGTATATGCAAGTTTTACTATCAATGTAAACATCAAATGTATAACTAGCTATTTGGTATATAATGCATCTTTTCTGCTTGTTTTATGTTATGAACCTGAAAGTATCTCTATTTCTCAAAAACAACTTTTTCAGTGCATACAGACAAAACATATATAATCTTTACATAAAGTAGAATAAATATACAGATTTTAATTATTAGAAAAATGTATTCATGAGAATGTGACAT
>SJYC01123794.1:0-14657 GCA_006408675.1 Madoqua kirkii | reverse complement strand
TTTACTTACCCACAGGACACCAATAAAAAAGCATATAATACTTCATATCCAGGAATTCTGATTTTAACCTTCAGTTACTCACCTATAAGAGAGACAGGGGAGAAAGGAAAGATTATGATTAGTATTAAAAATGCTTAACATTTTGTTACACTCACAGAGCATCCATTATGATATAAAAGGACATTCCTTATTGCCTTGTAATTTGAGATATATATATATATATATAGCTATTTATAGGATAATTTTGCAAAGTCAATTACATTTGAGGATTTTATAGTGTTAAGATTTTAGGAATGTTTTTCTTTTCTATGTCAACTTCCTTGAAAAAAATTAGCTTTGGCAGGAAATAATCAACTCTGTCACTTGAACAAAGTATCTTAATGTTTCAAATGCATTACCTTAGACAATATTTTATTAAATTACTTTATTAAAGCAAATGTTCTAGTCGAGCGTTTGTTCACTGTCATTTAAGCTGTTGAGTGGGTTAGTTGACTTTTCCCTTTGGGCCCTTCCTTACACTCAAGGAAAGACAGGTGATCCCAAGGGAAGTTCGAACTTCACTTCTCTAGCCTCTGGAAGCTGAACCAACACAAGTTTAAACCCTTCACTGATCTGAGACCACACTATTTTCTTTCCAGAATACTTCCTATACCATTCATTTGTTCATACCATAAATGTTAAAATGATGAGAATGGTTTGAGCTGAAAAATACAAAATTTGACATAACAAGTGAAAAATAACCTACAGAAATTATTAGTTTAATGCACATCCATTAAAATGAGGGTTCTACACCCTCCTAGAAAGTAGGAGGTTTTTGACAAACCGATATGTTTTTAAGGTAAATTCTAGAGAGTTAGAGGTTTCTTACCTCTCATTTAAATATTAACACAATATTTTATTTTAGCACTAATAAAAAACTATTTTATTTTTTAGAAAAATAGCTACATTTCTTGAACTTATGATATGCCATGCCAGAAGTTTTTCATAAAATCCATTGCTGTTAATTCTGACAACAAGAGATGTTATCATTTCTATTTCCAAATTGAGACAATAAACAACAGTGGTATTAAACACTGGGACTAATATTAGAACCCAAAGTATTTTCCAAAAAGAAAAGATCCAAAGAATAGTAAGTAATTATGTAACATTAATCACTTCTCAAATAATTACACTGATCATTAAAGACCAGAATTTTCAAAAGCTCCAAAAACACTCCACCATAAAATATATCTTTACCTCATGTTTATAAAAGGCATAGTACATGGAAACATAAAATTTGATGTCTTGATATTTTCAGTTCAGTCACTCAGTCATGTCTGACTCTGATCCCATGGACTGTAGCACGCCAGGCTTCCTTGTCCATCACCAACTCCCGGAACTTACTCAAACTCATCTACTTAATTTTGTTTGTTTGTTTTGTTTTTTTTTGGCCACACCAAGCAGCTTTGGGATCTTAGACCAAGGATTGAAGCTAGGCCCTCAAAATTTAAAGAACGGATTTCTAACCACTGGACTGCCCGGAAATTGCTGTTTCCACTTTAGTTTTTAAGAAGCACAATGTTTCAAAAAATGAAAAAAAAAAGTAAAAGAGACAAAGTATTAAGGTGGTAAACAATTATCCTGAACTTGTACTATTATATACATGGTTATTATGTTGAAATTAATTTAAACAATCAGAAAAACTTTTAAGTTGTTAGATTGTGAGATGCTTTTTAAATCTGTTTAATTTTTCCATTATATGTATAGAATGAAAAGTTGTCAACTGTAAGGGAACACAAATAAACATTCTGATACCCTTATTTGTAAAATGGAAATGTATTCATAAGTAAATTACCATTTCTTAGAGGTTACTTTCAAACCACAAATCACTGAAATGATGTGTTATTTAAGTATGTTTCTAATACATGCAGGTATACTTAAACCTAATAGATATTCATAATTATCAGTAAGAGTTGATTTCACCGTTCTGCATTCTCTTTATTCTGTCTAATCTAGTAGTTAAGAGCTGTGATGCTCTGGAATTTGGTTGGCCTGAGTTTGAATTCTACTCTCTGACCTTTGGTATTTGTGTGTCCTTGGGGAAACTAACAGCGCTAAGCCTCAAAATGGCTATAGTGGCCCTAATTAAAACTTGTTTTATAAATATTAGCTATGCATTCAAAAATAGTGCTTTTAACAGTCTACTTAAAATGTTAGATTCTATATAAATATCTGGAGTTGCTTAGAGTCTAGTTAACAGTTTTAATTGTTTATGCTTGAAAAAAGTGCATCTCCTAAGAGATTATCTATTGCTTGTTTCTATAGCCCTTCCTGGGAAGGAGTTCTCCATCAGCTGAGATTCTCAATTACACTTACAACAACCTCATCAGTGACTTTTCTCACACAGAATCCATCAATAGTTTGAAATCTGTCAATACCTAGAAAGACATCAATATGTGTGCAGAGAAAGAGCACACTTAAGTGGTAAACACAACAACTATTTTCATATTTTGCAATTAAATTAATCATCATAAATATCCTTTAAAAGTAAGCTTTAGAAAACTATGTGAGTGAAATATTTTAATATAATTATGAAACAAAAAATATCCAACAAGAAAGATAGCTTTATTCAATTATTCTGCTCACCTTGTATAATTGGTTATGCCTAGAAAGGACATCTTAATCTCTCTCTCACTTGTAAGAAATGTTACAGAAGTGAGAAAGAATAATAATTCCAATAATTAATATATGTAAGAACACCTGAGATGGTGTTTAATCCTTTGTAGGGAATAGCAGTAGGGAGTTCAATAAGAGTGAGTGCTAGTATAGATAAATTATTACCTAGGTCAGTTCAGAGTTGTACTTTTGCTCTGCCACTATGCTCAGGGAATAAATCATCTATCCTGAAAAATATTGTGAGGCAGCATAACAACAGAGACCTCCCAATGCCAGCCAGGTGTCAACTGGGTGACAGCAAGGTAGCAGTAGAACCTGATGTGGCTGGAGAGCAGATAGCAGCAGATGCAGGTCAATTTACCCGGAAGAATCTACAAGGACAATCAAGTAAAATCTACCCAGAGCAAAAAAAGCTATCAGCATGATTGCCCACAGGATCAACTTTTAAAAGTCCACTATACCCTCTTATATCACTAATTACCCACCAAAAAAAAAATAATAATGAGATATCATTACAGAGGCAAAGAAAGCAAAAGAGGAGGGGAAGGAAAATGTCTGTAGAATTATATCAAGAACTTAGAGAATTTTACCATAGTGGGATGGTATGCAAAAATAACATATTTGTAATGAAATACAATTTTGAAGACATTAATGAGATTATAATAAAATATGTTAACAAATTAGTGCCTATAAATATTATGCCAATTACTAAAATAAGAGCAAATTGAATAAAATATAGTGCTTTTAATAGCATATCAATTTTGTGTTTTGCAGTTCATTATTCTAGAAATTGATAAATCTCACACCAAATTACAGTGCGGAGACTTAAGATCAGCTTCTGAAAGACATCATTTGTGTAGTTTCCTTTTATTCCACTCCATTAGAATTAATCACTAAATACGATTTAGGGTCGCACTACAAATGTTTTATTACTTGAACATAGACTCCAAGACATAGAGGTCTCAAGAGGTCAAACGTCACTCAAACTTCCATGATGGCAAGAAACTGCTGATCAAAAAGCAATATAACAAATGCTTGTGGTCAGAAAATGTTCAGTCTTATTATAGTGGAAATATCAGAGAGCCATTCACATGAAATATTCTATATTTGATTTCCTCTCAAAGTGGAATGTGACTATTTTATCAGCTCAGAGATTTGGCCCCCATCTCACTTTTTTGTAGATTGTACAGTAAGGAGAATGAGAGAAAGAGACAGAGACAGATTGATAGAAGCCACTAATAATAACTGAAACCAGAGAATCAGTTTTTAAGAGAGAAAATGGCAGCATGATTGCCATATCCAGTGGCTACCACACAGATAGAGCTCATTAGTTTAGACTAGTTTTTCAATTATTCCACTGAATAATTTTATTCCATTGTTATATTTTATTCAGTTAGCAGGAACAGCTCACTTTCCATCCATGGAGTTAACAGTTTATTATTTTCAATTGATCATATTTGCAATGGCAAAAAAAAAAATCCTGAAATTACTGTTCCTGTGGACAGTTCTAGACAATATAAGTCAGCATCATTGGTCAGCATTTGCTACATGCCCCATGTTTTTAGGCACGTTAAGATGTCTGCAACACATGGGGCAGATTGCATTCTTCTGGAGAGCAGTTTGCAACTTTCAGTCCACAGCACAGAAACGTAGACATTTTTTTTTTTTACAAACATAAACTGATAGCCTATATTTTTAGTTTCAGAGCTAACAAAATATTTCACCTATTATATAGTTGACAGGACGGTTCACCCCTTGTATTATAAAGGGTTGATGGATTTTGATAAATATGTAATGTCATATAACTACTATTATGGTATTATACAGAGTAGTCTCAATGACCTATGCATTTCCCATTTTCCATATATTCTGCTATTCTTCCCTCTCTCTAAACTCATGGCAACCAATGGTCTTTTTACTGTCTCTATAGTTTTGCCTATTTCAGAATACCATATAGTTGGATATAGATAGCGTATAGCCTTTTCACTATATGAATTTTCACAATATAACCTGTATATTGTCACCTTGCTTATTTAATTGATATGGAGAATACAGTATTCAAAAGGCCAGGCTGGATGAAGCAAAAGCGGAAATCAAGATTGCTGGGAGAAATATTAATAAGCTCAGGTAGGCAGATTATACCACCTTAAGGGAAGAAAGTGAAGAGGAATTAAAGAAGTTTTTGATGAAGGTGAAAGAGGAGAGTGACAAAGCTGACTTAAAACTCAGCATTCAAAAAAGGAAGATCATTGCATCTGGTCTCATCACTTCTTGGCAAATAGATGGTAAAACAACAGAAACAGTGGCAGACTTTATTTTCTTGGACTCCAAAATCATTGCAAATGGTGACTACAGCCATGAAATTAAAAGACATGCTCCTTCAAAGAAAAGATATGACAAACCTAGACAGTGTGTTAAAAAGCAGAGACATTACTTTGCCGACAAAGATCCATATGGTCAAAGCTATGGCTGTTACAGTAGTCATGTACAGATGTGAGAGCTGGACAATACAAAAAGCTGAGAGCCAAAGAATTGATGACTTTGATTTACAAGCTGGAATCAAGATTGCCAGGAGAAACATCAACAACCTCAGATATGCAGATAATAATACTCTAGTGGAAGAAATCAAAGAACTAAAGAGTCGCTTGACGTGGGTGAAAGAAGAGTGGAAAAAGCTGTCTTTTAACTCAACATTCCAAAAACAAGATCATGGCATCCAGTCCCATCACTTCATGGCAAATGGATGGGGAAACAAGGGAAACAGTGACAGACTGTTTTTTCAGGCTCCCAAACAAATATGGATGGTGACAGCATCCGTGAACTTAAAAGACACACTCCTGGGAAGAAAGAATTATGAGAAACCCAGTGTATTAAAAGACAGAGATATCACATTGTGACAAAGGTCTGTCTAGTTAAAGCTATCATTTTTTCCAGTAGTCAGGTACTAATGTGAGAGTTGGAACATAGAGAAGGCTGAGCATCTAAGAATTAATGCTTTCAAATTGTGATCTGCAGAAGACTCTTGAGAGTCTCTTGGATAGCAAAGAGATCAAACCAGTCAATCCCGAATGAAATCAACCCTGAAGAGTCATTAGAAGGACTGATGCTGAAGCTCCAATACTTTTGTCACTTGATGTTAAGTGTCAGGTCATTGGAAAAGACTGATGCTGGGAAAGACTGAAGGCAGGACGAGTATGGGACAACAGAGGATGAGATGTTTGGATGGCATCACTGACTTGATGGACATGAATTTGAGCAGACCTTGAGAAACAGTGAAGGACAGGACATCCTGGCCTACTGCAGTCCATAGGGTCACAAAGAGTTGGACATGATTGAGTGACTGAACGACAACAATAGCCTTTTCAGACTAGCTTCTTTTACTTAGTAAGATGTACTTAAGGTTTTGTCCAAATCTTCTGTGGCTGATAGCTCATATCTTCTCAGTGTAGAATTATATGCCATTATATGAATGTAACACAGCTTATACATTAACTACTGAAAGACATCTTATTTTCTTACAATATTCAGCAATTATGAATAAACACTGGTACATAAGTTTTAGTATACCATAAACTACCAAATATTTGGGTAAATATATAGGTGCAATCACTGTGTTATTTGGTAAATCTGTGTTTAGCTTTGTAAGAAAAGGCCAACTTGGCTTCCAAAGTAGCTATAATATTGGCATTCCTACCAGCAATTAATGAGAGCTTTTGCTATTTCACATTTTGGCTAGCATTTGGCAAGGTCAGTGTTTTTGGTTTTAGTTTTCTTTAAGAGGGTGTAATGGTGGCTCATGTTGTTTTACTTTGCAATTTCCTAAAATAATATAGCAGATGTCCCTGGTGACTCAGTGGCAAAGAATCCACCTGCAATGCAGGAAACGTGGGTTCTATCTCTAGGTTGGGAAGATCCCCTAGATAAAACCCACAGAGATAGTGACTGTAATATCTTAGAGGTCCTGATCTGTGTTTGACCATCCCTGAACTCATTTTCCTTTCTTTTCTTATACTCACCATTTTCTTTTTTTCCTACTTTGTCTGTTTTGATTATTCTATGTTTAAATATAGCCTGCACAACTCGCTAGAAATTAGAAAAGCAAGTAGCTATGGAAATCCAAAGTTGGGATACAGAATTATCATAAGTGATTTCACTATATAGCCTCTCCCTCACATGAATTAAGGATATTTCTCAAATAAAGAAAAATATGCATTTCATAGATAGAAAAATAAGTCCCTAGATTTTATGAGTCAGATTATTGTTGTTCAGTTGCTCAGTACTGTCCGACTTTTTGCAACCCCATAGACTTCAGCATGCCAGGTTTTCCTGTTTTTCACCATCTCCTAGAGTTTGCTCAAACTCATGTATACAGAGTTGGTGATGCCATGCAACCATCTTGCCCTCCTGTCTTCAGTCTTTCTCAGTAGCAAGGTCTTTCCTAATGATCAGCTCTTTGCATCAAGTGCTCAAGTATTGGAACATCAACTTCAGCATCACTCCTTCTAATGAATATTCAAGGTTGATCTCCTTTAGGATTGACTGGTTTGATCTCCCTGTAGTCTAAGGGACTCTCAAGTGTCTTCTCCAACACCACAGTTCAAAAGGATCAATTGTTTGGTGCTCAGCCTTATTTATGATCCAACTCTTACATCCATACATGGCTACTGGATTGTTATCTCCCAAATTCACCGGTTTAAATCCTAGCCTTTAGTAATTCAAGAGGTGACTGGATTTGTAGATACAGTTTTTAAAGAGGTAATTAAGGTAAAAATATAGGTGGGCCTTAATCAAATATAATTGGTGTACTTATAACAAAAAGTGATTAGGATGGAGAAAACAAACAGACCTGAGGACACTGAGAAAGTAGGCATCTGCAACACATGATGAGAAGTCTCAGAAGAAACCAGCCCTGCCGGAATTGTGTGAAAATTAATTTCTTCTGTTTAAGCAACTGAGGTTATGGTATTTTGTTATAGCATCTCTAGCAAATTAATATACCAAAATTCCTCATTTGTCTACCTATTAACAACCAGAAGATGACATGAGGCTAAGATTGTAAAGCAAACAAACAAAAAACACCAACTCGTCCTTGTACTTAAAATATTTTTGAGGGTTATTTGGGATGCTTAATATCTTCCAATTTTCCCTATATGAGCAGTATGTGATAGTTAATATTGCTTTTAATGAGACGTAAAAATAAAGAACAGCAGTAGAAAGGGTCTTCTGAAGCATTTGATGGAGCTGTTCCTTTCCCTCTGCACCTGCTTAGTTAAGCTTTATAAGCACAAGTCTATTTGTTACATAGCTGGATAATGACTTAATTTGAATGAGTTAACAATTTCACACCTTCTAAGCATAAGGTGAATACTAAGTAAAATCGCTAATCTAATATCCTCACATAGGTCACTTTTATTACTTATAATGGAACAATGAGATAAACTTACACTTTCAAATTCAAACACTCGATTACTTGCACTAATGGAGGGGATAAGAACCATAGATAATCTGAGACAGTGTCATTTAGGCTTAGTTTTGAAATGTGTTTTATATTCTTATTCCTTCATGTTTGATAGTCTACGAATCCACATCCATTCAAATAATGATGTTACAGTATTTAAAACAAATACCAGAATCTCTGAAGCCTACCACCATATACTTGTGCCTGAGATTTCTTTCTTGTTCAGAAAGCAATAGACAAATCCTGTAGGCTTTTGGAAAAGGGAATAAATCATGTAAGGGCCCCCCCCCCACCACCATATGACATTTATCAGGCCAGGCCAGGGTGTGGGGCGGAGGATCTCCCATTATATTTCTATCACCTAATCTTTGCTACTCCCAGTCTGAATTGATTTCCCAGCATCCCAGTTACAGATGTAAGTTAAATATGGGAAAGGTCATTATTTTCTGAGACCCTAAAGTACTTCTCATCAGTTTAATAGCTTTACCTTAGGGGCTCATTATTAATGCTGAAAAATAATGGAGAGACTGCTTTCAATGAGATAAAAGGCATGATTAGTAAGTTACAGTGGTAATAGGTAAAGCACACTGTAAATCTTTGGTACAATAAATATAGGATTCTGTTTCAGAACAGACCTTAAATCTCAACCCCAATATCTTCACAGAGTATGCCTGGCAATCAATATAAAACACACTTTCTGTTCTGTCAATGCATACTTAGATCTATAAATGGTTTCTTACTGTACTTGAGAGAAAAAAACACAAACTTTTCTATGATGAATTTCTGCTTGATATGACCTCTGACTACGAGCAAACGAACTTAAAACATTTAACTAACATTTATTGATACCTTAGGTTCCAGATCCTCAGAAATGCAAATATGGGTGAGAAAGAAACCCATATCCAATTACATTTTCCATACAGGATGAGGCAGTTGAAAAATAAAGTGTGATCATTCAATAAAAAAATATTTTAAATGTACAAAAAGTTTTGAAGAAGAAAAAAATACATTTTAAAATTCTATGAAAGAGGTGGCCTTAACAATTGTTCTAATAAATGATGTAGGAGTTAGCTATTTGTAGATAGAGAGGGTAATTTGAGGGCACAATGTGAATAAGAGTGGTGAGACCAAATAACTTAACTGTCTGATTTGGTTAGAGAGTGATAACAGACACTAGGAGAAGGCAATGGCAACCCACTCCAAGGAGGAGCCTGGAAGGCTGCAGTCCATGAGATTGCTGAGAGTCAGACATGACTAAGTGACTTCACTTTCACTTTTCACTTTTATGCACTGGAGAAGGAAATGGCAAGCCACTCCAATGTTCTTGCCTAAAGAATCCCAGAGACAGGGGAGCCTGGTGGGCTGCCGTCTATGGGGTCGCACAGAGTCGGACATGACTGAAGTGACTTAGCAGCAGCAGCACTGTATAAGCAAAATGCCATATTTTCTTTGATGAGATCATATAGTTTTCATACTAACCAAATAAATTAGGTATTATTATCTCCAATTTATAGATGAGTAAATTGAATGAACCCACATATCCTGCATTGTAGGTGGATTCTGGCAGGTTACAGTTCATGGAGTAGTAAAAGGAGTTAGATACCACTTAGCAACTAGAAAACAACAAACAAAATGAAATGGAAAAGATCTGAGTAACCTATTAGGCCAGATCTCCAGGAAGCACATGCTGAGAAATGACTACGTGTGCACAAGATTTATGAGAGAAAACATCTCTGTTGCTATTGGTTAAAGATGTGAGGGCCACTAGAACCTGGGACTGTCCAGTTGTGAGACAAGCCTAATCTGAATGAAGGGAGAGGAGGAAGGAAGAAAAACTGAACGGAAACAATGAAATTTCGAGGAAACTTTGGCAAAGCTATCTGGTATTCTTCAAGAGAATCACCTAGAGGATCCATGTGCCTTTCCAGAATGGACATGCCCTATCCCTGACATTTTGTTCAGTAATGGGTGGGGAGCACCCAATTGGAAATACTGCTTCAACACCAACTACTGTGATGGATTTCAGAGCGCTGAACCTGGAGTGATAGGTTGATTAGCTCTTGTAGAAACCTGAAAAGAATATTCTCAAGGTCACTACAGTAACAAACCGAACAAGACACTAAACTGATATTTCAGCCAAGTCTATGCAATGAATTTAACCAAAATACAAAAGAAATACACACACAATTATGTGTACATTTTTTTCTCTCATGGACTAAGTCCATCAATAAAACTATGGCCTTTTAAATACTCTTTTTTAACCATTAATTTAGTCATTTTATCATTAATTTAACAAATTGATTTCTTGTTAAATTTTCTTCAACTTAGATTGCATTTACTAAGATTCTATAGTTTTGATTCTAGAATATTTTCAAATAATAACAAAATTTTAGGTTTCAGATGTGTAGATTGACCTAGAGATCAGTTAAGCCAAACTATTCATGTTATAGATGAACTAATTCAGGCCACGGGAGGTTTCATGCTTTACTCTGAATCACCAAAATGATTAGTGACCGTTAGGATTGAGTGCAATGTCCTGACTCGTGTTTAAAGTGAGTCACCATTATTTTTTCCTCTCATTTCTCCTTATTTATTCAGTTTTACTTTCCTTATATGTAATTTCTTCTATCATAATATACTTATAAATTCATTTATCCTTATAAATTAGTGCCCTGCTTACTATTACATAAGAACCCGTATCCTTAAAGATATAGTACGCTTTCCATGTTGTTGCTCAATCACTAAGTCGCATCTGATTCTGCGATCCCATGAACATCAGGTTTCTCTGTCATTCTCTCTCTCCTGGAGTTTGTTCATATTCATGTCCATTGAGTTGGTGATGCTGTCTAAGGATCTCATACTCTTCCACTCCCTTCTCTTTTTGTCTTCAATCTTTCCTAACATGAGAGTGTTTTCCAATGATTCAGCTTTTTGTATCAGGTGGTCAAAGTATTGGAGCATCGGTGTTACTCTTCAATGTTTAAAGAATTTTTATAACTACATGTAATCTGTGTGGTTTTTTGGTTTAGTTATTGTCTGCTTCTCTATTTGTCCAACAACTATGAGAAATTTAATTAAGTAAAAGTAATCTATTAACAATAAGCTTTATTTATTTATTTTTTTCATTCTTGTGACCATTCCAACTATTAGCGAAACACATGGCACCTCTTGAATTTGGCTTTAATTTTGCTAAATGAGCAAAACAGGAGATTAATAGCATATTTGAGGGGGTACTCAATTCTGTTTTAGAGCATAGTTTCAGGAAACCATGGGTGTAAATGAAACTCCCTGAAACAGCTACTATTTAACCACTTTGAATCTATAAGGCTTGCGATTTCATAGGTTTCAACTTAATAGATTTCTGTCTTGAACATTTGGAACACTGAAACATTTGGGAAAGTTTATCACAAGGAAATAGTTCAGTTATAAAATTCACAGCACATCTAAATCATTTAAGTCTATAGAGGTTTCCTCATCCAATTCTTTATTCCAGGCATGAACTCTATAGTCTCCAAGGTAACTTGTGTCATCTGCTCTTTGAAGATATCTAACAATAACAGCACATTTTAATTTCAGACAGCCATGATTTTCGGGGAATTCTATCTCACAATGAATTTCTTAGCAATTTCACCCACTGCTCTTAGTTATTTCCTGTACCATATAGACTCAGGTTAGAGTGTCATCTACAGGGCAATGAATTCAATATTAAAAAAAAAATTTCCTAACCAATAATTTTCTTCATAAATTTGCACTTCTTATTAACACTGTTCATTCGTCTCTTTCTATGAAGTTCTCTCGTCATTCTGGTCATTGCCTTATGGATGCCTCAGTTTATCAGTTCTCCTCAAAATATGGTTCCAATGACTGAACACAGTAAGCCAGATATGATTTTACCTGAGGAGACTGAAATATAATATGATTCTTACTTCCTTGGCACAGTCAATATAGCAAATAATAGTTATCATCAAAAATTACAAATATAAACCCTAAATGCCAGACATCGAGGTGTTTCCAAGGATCTGAACTGTATGTTTGAAATTACAGAGACCTTCATAAAAAGATTTTTTTTTCACTTTCTATTTAAATGTGTTGGCATTGACAGACTATGTCACATTTAGACAGTGCTATAGAATGCTGAGTATATTGGTCTTTGTCTGTATCCTGAGGAAACATGTCATCAAATTTCCCACAAAAATTATTTTATATTAGAGACCACGTCATGAATATCATCATCAAAATTGGAACTAATTGGCACTTTTCTCAGTTGAAACCTCAGGAACCAAAAAAGACCTGGAGATTGCCTGAGGCTTATAAGCAATATCTTAAAAAAAAATCTAGTATTTTGATGGAGTATCTAGATGGGTTTCTACTGTATTTCACTAGAGGTGTGGGAAATAAGTGAACATTAACAACTTATTAGTCAAAATTTGTGACTAAGTCAATAAACATAAGACAATGTTTCTTTCATTAGTCTCTATTATAACTGTTAATATTTAAAGCTGCTAATACACTTTCATATGCATACCTACTTATTAAAAACTCCATGGAGCTTAAGATAAATTTGAAAGAATTAATTTTCCTCAAATTATATGTAGTTGTATTATAATAATATCATGTCTCAGCTCCATTATAAGCCCTACCACTGAAATGTACTTAGCCAATACACTCCTTTTTAACTCAGAAATGTAGAATGTTTTTCAAATGGAAAATACTTTCTTTATGCAGGTGAGGTTGTGAACAGTAGTTGTTTTGGTATCATGCAGGTTACAAGAATTTTTTAAAAATCAATATCAAGGTCACTGTATAGCATATAACCAATTTTATTCACTTTTTTGACTAATGACTACAATTTTCTTTCACAGTAGCATAACAGAGAAATGTATTTGCTTTAAAGGCTTATTCACTGTATTAGCTTCCTTTGAAATACATGTTGAAAGAAGATACCAGGTTTTTTATATAAAAATGATGTATATTTAGACAGAGTTGATGGCTACTTTTAAAGTGACAGTTACCTTAAATTACTAGTGGTATCTCTGTGACATAGCAAGTACAGTTCTGTTTTAACTGAACAGTTTTCAACTGAACATTTTAGGTTATGACAAGGTCAGTGTATTTTTGGAGTCTGTTTCCTAGGGCATTTCAACCACTCCTAAAGAGTGGTTGAGCTTCTCAATCCATTAGATTTTACTAAAAATACAAATAAAATAAAAACCAAAATGAAACAACACAACAAATCTCTCTGATTAGGAAAAAATGTTTCTGCTTCATATAAAGGCATTTAATGTTTATATTTGGAGTATTATACAGTGCTATTTTCTTCACTCCTGATTTAACATTCTTTTGATCAATGACTCAACTACTATGATACCTCCTATGTATTCTATCTTTTTTCTTTTAAATTTCTTTTAGTATATATATATATATATATATATATATAGAGAGAGAGAGAGAGAGAGACAGAGAGGTGGCATGGTTGGGGGGAGGGAGGCACTTCCCAGGTGGCACTAGTGGTAAAGAATTCTCCTGCCAATGAAGGAGACTAAAGATGTGGGTTCCATCTCTGGGTCTGGAAGGTCCCCTGCAGGAGGGCATGGCAACCCTCTCCAGTTTCTTTTACCTGGAGAACCCCATAGACAGAGGATCCTGGTGTCCTAGAGTCCATATGGTCCCAAAGAATTGGATATGACTGAAGTGACTTAACATGCACGCATGCATATATATATGTATAGAAAGCTTAACATTTTACACAATTATCTGCATAATATTCAAGTTAATCATTGTTTGTAACCTTTTTAACTTTCTTAATCTCATTGTTTTTGTAGGAGGTAAGGTAGACCAAGTTTCATGGATAGCCACTCAGGGTAACTTGGCTGTAATCCTATCTTTCCAATAATAATTCAAAATACCATTTAAAACATTTATTTAAATACCAAGCTGATTGCCTCTGCCTTAAGGATGCAGTACTGGAAATAGGAGAGCAATTTTCATGAGAAATGTTGAGTCATTGCCGTTTGGTCACCTGTTTATGTGTGCCAGACATTTTTTAAAACCATTTAAACAACAGAGGAGCTTAGAATAATGTGTCTTTTCTTGTCTAAATTATTTTTATATTGGTATAAGGGTACATTTGGCTAAGAGTAGAATGTGACTCACTTCCATGTGACCTCTCACTTATATCAAGGTAGCATACAATTTCCATTTTATAACTATTCTTAAAAAAGCTACATTATATTTTGCATAAGCTATGCTTGTTTCATAAACCATTATATTACAAATAAAATTATTATCAAATGACAAAAGATATGAAAAAAGGCATTTATTTCAAAAAGAATTTTGTTTGGATAGAAACATTTTTTAAAGTTTGATTTATAGATACATAGCTGAATGCCTGATTTATAGATATATAACAAATTTCTTTAAAGAGAAAACAGAAGCTGAACAAATTTTAAAATTATAGAAATATTTAAGGTAAGTGTAATCTCTTATCATTGATTGAAACATATGAAAATGAACTATTATCATATTTAACTTTTCTCAATTTCCA
>SJYC01123792.1:0-13022 GCA_006408675.1 Madoqua kirkii | reverse complement strand
AGAAAGAAATGGCACCCCATTCCAGTATTCTTGCCTGGAGAATCTCAAAGACAGAGAAGCCTGGCAGGCTACAGTCCATGGGGTTGCAAAGAGTCAGACAGGACTGAGCGACTAAACACACACACAAAACAAATTTATGGTTACCAGGGAGTAAGCAGGGTTAGGGATAAATTGGGAGATCAGAATTGACATATACCCACTGTTATATATAAAATAGACAACTAAAAAGCACCTACTGTATGGCACAGGAAACTCTACTCAATACTTTGTAGTGGCCATTAGGAGGAAATAATCTAACAAATAGTAGATTTATGTATATATATAAAACTGATTCATTTTGCTGTGCAGCAGAAAGTAACACAACATTGTAAATCAACTACAGTCTAGTAAATTGTTTTAAGTCATTACTTATTATTTATTTATCACAGAGCTATTGATAAGTAGCATTTTATATAATTGCTTTCATGTGATGTAAGTAAGAATATATACATTTGTATTAAAATAGTGAAAATGGCTAAGAGTAACATACCTTTCAAGATATTTAGATTCAAAATGGGTGTAAATTTTAAATGATTAGATATTCCTCTATATAATAAAACTTGCTATAGGAACTTCAGTTACTAGAAATACCACACAACCTTTGCATATTATATGTTTTGGACTCTTTACAGAATCTACATTGCCCATGAAATCTGGATTTGTAAAAATCCAATACAGAGATTTGTACCTCACTATGCAGTTGAGCATGAAAACCACTTATGTGGTCTCTTTAATTCTTCAGTTGATTTCTTTGCCTCATCAATCTCCTATTTGGAGTATTACTTTGATATGACTCTGTCACTACTATATCTCAGTATATGTCATGAGAGTCAGTAATTATTTGGTTGACTTTTCTCTTTAAAAAAAAATTATTTTTACTTTATTCTACTGTACAATACTGTATTGGTTTTGCCATACATTGACATGAATCAGCCACAGGTGTGTACACGAGCTCCCAATCCTGAAACCCCCTCCCACCTCCTACCCCACATCATCTCCATGAATCATCCCCATGCACCAGCCCCAAACATCCTGCATCCTGCATCGTGCATAAACTGGCTCTTCGTTTCTTACATGTTTAGAAAGTCTTTCAGGACCATTGTACTTCTACACTTGGCGCAAGTGAGATGCACCTCTTGTCCTTAATGCTAAACATTCTTCGTTGACTCAAACTTCTTTATTCTCAAACCAGACTGTGAGCTCCAATTCTTTTTAACCCTGTGTCACATATTACTAGCATCTGGTAAATAATAGGTGCTCCAGTGAAGTGAAGTTGCTCAGTCCTGTCCGATTCTTTGCGATTCCATAGACTGTAGCCTACCAGGGTCCTCTGTCCATGGGATTTTCCACACAATAGTACTGAAGTGGATTGCCATTTCCTCCTCCAGGGGATCTTCCCAACTCAAGGCTCAAACCCAGGTCTCCCACATTGTAGACAGACGCTTTACCATCTGAGCCACCAGGGAAGTCTGTTCCCCTAAATGAGTGAAAATATTTTTCCAAAAAGATTCACTAAGGGGATTTCATTAAAAATTAACACTTTTTCATACCAGCTATTATTTCTTTCATATCTATGAATTTTTATACGTTCCTCAACAAATCTTAAAGGTGGGCCATACTCATTTCTATTTTACAAATCAGAAAACTTGAGTTTCCAAGCAGTTAGAGACTAGCCTACAATCATATATATTAGCTAAGGACTCCACATGGATCTTTCCACTGTTTTCAATTAATTCTAGAAAGAACAATTAGGACATAAAAATAAATGTTTCTAATTACAAAATCAATTATGTGCATGTATTTTCTGCAAAGTTAGCACTGACACATGCATTGTGCAATTTTATCTGAATAAAATATCCAATCATTTGACTGTTAGGAGCTCATAAGATGCACACACGTATATATACATATATATATATGTATATATACTTTTTTTTTTCTAAGAAGCACCCGAAGGGTAACTTTTTCTGTGTAGTGTCACTGTTTCTTTCAGTATTCCTTTCAAATTGCTCTTTTCTTCCCCAAAAGACTTTTATTGAGCCATAAATCACATATCATACAATTTATTCATTTAAAGTGTACTATTCAATGTTTATCTTAGTATTTTCACAGAATTATACAACCATCACCAAAATCAATGCTTTCTTGCATTTTTATTGGAGTATATTTGCTTTACATTGCTGGTCATTTTCTGCTATGCAGCAAAGTGAATCAGACATAGGTATGTGATATATATATCCTTTTTGGATTTCCTTCCCATTGAAGTATCACCACAGAACACCAAGTAGAGTTCCCTGTGCTATAGACAGTAGGTTTTCATTAGTATCTGCTTTATATATAGTAGTGTGTATATGTCAATCCCAGTCTTCCAATTCATATGGCTCCCACTAACACTCTGGTTTCCATATGTTTGTCCTTTACATCTGTGTCTCTATTTCTACCAGGAAAATAAAATTATCTATTCCATTTTCCTAGATTCCAGATATCTGTGTTAATATAAATTTCAATATTTGTATATCTCTAAAATGGGCTTTCTGGACTGATTAGGTTTATTTCTCTCACTTGATCATGACATTCTTGATGTTAGGAATCTCAGGGACTTCTTAATGTATTTAATAAATTCTATGCCTTTGTTAAGCCCTCTGTGTATTGCTAATTTATCAGAAAACAATATAGTTCAATTCCTTCATCACATCTGTAAGAGGTGTGTAAATTCAATTTGCCTGTTTTGCTGTGAACATATACAGTACTAGATAGACACTGAAGGGAAGATATAATAAAAAACTTACATTTAAAAAATGTAAAAATTTTTAAGTCTAACAAAAATACATTTTTGAAATATCTAATGAAAGAAGTATTTTCTCTCTTCATATTTGTCAGTTTCTGCCTATCATATTTTCTCTGCTTTTACTTTGTCTCTTTGTTTTAGTCTATCTCTTCCTTTCTCATACACTCACATACAGACACCCACAGACACACCACAGAATTAACTCAGATGATACTCTCTACCCTCTTCCTCTTCCCACATTGTTAACCCATAGTAAGAAGATTCCAGCCATAATACACAAACTATAACATGAATGTAAGCAGCTATAATCACCAATTGCTCACTGTAGATCATTTAACATTTTATGCACACTCCAGTGCATATTAAAATTCTCACAAAAACCCTGTAACATGGTAGTAATAAATGTAAGACAACATGAATAATAACAGGACAATGTATTGTAATGGATCAGTAAAGATCAAATGATGGAAAATATAAAAGAAGTTAAAGCCATAAATAGCTGCACTCTCACAACGGAGGAAAATTAAGCACCTAGCAATTAAAGAAAAGTAAAGGCAACATTTAATTCACATGATGAGAAATAAGTGAACTTATGCAGTCAAGGACAATAAGAGAATCAATACATTTTGTTGTTCACAAGTTATAGAACTGACTGTCAACTAGTGTTACATACATGTATAAACACCTATTTAATAAAATGGCTAGCTGAAATTAAGATGTAAATCACAAGTTAACAAATTATTTTTCATCAAACTTCAAAATCACTTGTGGAGATTATTTTAGCGTAGTTTGTCATATGATGTTAGGAAAGTGATACTGCTAATGTGAATTATGCCTGATTTATGGCATTATATGTAAGGAGAGGTATAGTTGTAATGCAAAAACAAAAACAAAACATCCTACTAACATTACTATAAGCACATTAGAAAGGTTAAGTTTACAACCTAAATTAGGTTGTAAATAGTCACAGAAAGAGGGAATATGATGATATAAGAAAATATGTCACTCCTACAGTGTATTTTGGGATTTCCCATGTGATGCAGTAGTAAAGAATCCATCTGCCAATGCAGGAGACATGAGTGACTCAGGTTCAATCCTGGTTCAGGAGGATCCCATGGAATAGGAAATGGAAACTTGCTCCAGTATTCTTGCCTGGAAAATTCCAAGGACAGAGGAACCTGGCAGGATACAGTCCATGGGGTCACAAGCAGTCATATATAACTGAGCACATGTGCGCATTCACACACACACACACACACACACACACACACACATACACACACACACACACGAGTGTGTACCAATGGGCATTTTAATGTTGCTAAAAAATGCTATATTGACAATTATTTTGAAAATGTGAAGTGATATAGATTATAAGTGTTTATAAATGTGCTAGGAAATTTAGAGTACCATTGCTTCTCTAACTACTGGAAGAGAATAATAATTATCAATTTTTAATTTCTATGAACTAAGACAATTTATTTCAACATGTGTCCTGAGTACTAGTTTATCCAAGGCTCTGTGTTAAATACTGAAGAGGATAAGCATAAAAGAGGAGCAAAATTAAATAAATCATAACACTAGCTGCATTGCAGCAACTAAATAGGCCAAGCCAAGACACCAGGGAAATGTTTACAGAAGTACTGATGAGAATTTATGGGAAAACCATTGTCATCAGCAATGCAGCCTGCCCCAAGACAAAAGACTTCATACAGACGATGGATCTAAGATGTGTTTATAGTAGCAATAGGCATTGCAGACAGTGTGAGCACTTACTTGGGTAGGTTACACTTTTAACTATATTAAACGTATGTCCTCCTAAGAGGCACTGTTCAAAAAAGTAGAATATAGGGCAGCAGCATGATCAGAAGTAAACATTATAACCCTTGGAAAACTAACACCAGAGTTAGGTAATTCTCTTGAGCAGATTCACATTGTTTACACTGTACACACTGAATCCCCCAAATGGAAGTAACTCTTAACAATCTCCAATGTAAAGGTCTAAACAAATTAGAGGGAGCAGCACAGTGGAGTCAGACATACTTGGGTTGGAGTCATGGTTAATATACTATCTGTATATTTTAAGACAAGAAACCTTATCCCTTGGAACTTTTATTTCTCTATCTGTAAAATGGAGAAAATACACATGTAAGGTTGTCTCAACCTATCTTATGCGTTTACATTTATCTCTAGTGTCAAACAGAATGGTACAAAGTATACGCTAAACATTTCTTGAATAAAAATACTTATAAAAATTCCTGGTACACTGCTTCTATTTTGTTGGCTATGGTGTTAGTTTACCTTGTTAAGCTAACTGCATTGATCACACCTGTGATAATAAAATTATTTATTTTAACATTGTTTTTATTCCTCTATCTTTAACTAGATATACCTCAATAAATATATGCTTAGTCTATAAGATAAGAATCAAATCATCCACTTGACTCTTTTTTTAAATTGAAATACAAAAAGAAACAAACAAAAAAGATTCTTACCAACTTATTAGGGTATGATTTAATTGATAACTGCCAACAGTTGTACTAAAACACAGAGAAGTTTTTCCCAAGACCAAATCAAGTTCTCCTTCTTTACTGAAACACATAAAACAATTCTTTACCATTTATACTTTCATATTTATATTCTAATTTGAGTTATTCATTCATTATCAAACACTGAGGTGCCTATTATCTATCAGGGAATTAAAGTCCCTGCCTACATCGTGCCCACAATTTGTCAAGAAACTGAGTCACTTTTTTCTCAAAAAACCTTGTGATATAGTCATGATATCTATTTTTAGCATAATGTACAGATTACTGAACAAAAACTTAAAGATGTCTAAATGACTTTTCCCAGATGAAAATAGGTGTCACAGTCTTCTAAGAATAGGGTTCTTTTCACACACTGTTTTCTTATGTATTTTCACGTCTGTAATCCACCAAAACAACACTTTATGTTTTGTAAAATAGAAATCAATACACTGCTTTATTTTCTCTTTCCTAGGATAAACCATTTTAAACTTCACCTCTTTATAACTTTTCTATATCCACTTAGCTTCACCAAATATTATTAAAATTAAACCAGTATCCCAATGAGTTATAATTTTTACATGTGAGCATCTGATATATTATATAAAAATTTGTGTTTGATTACACATTGATTTGTGGCTCATGACAATATATGATAGAAGAGATAAAAAATCAGTATTTACTACCTTTTAAAAATTTGAATATATTGAGCAAGTTATCAGAAAATTATAATTTATTTTTATTATTGTTAACACAGAAGAGAAGCTCATGTAGGGTGTTTGCCCATAACAGTCAGTGTCTGAAGCCACCTCATATTTTTGGCACTCATTTTAAATCGTGTTCATAACAACATGTTTAAAATGAAGGCAAGCTGGGGTAAAAAGAGTTTGGCGATTAAAAAGCTCCAGCACATTTACCAATCTGAATATTCAAGAATTGTAAATCATTAATCATAAGTAAACCACCTCCTGGGGACACTCTAAGCCAGGATAAAGATTTGCTATGTGCACAATTGTCAATTTTAGATTTAAATTTTATCCAGAGAACAATAATATTCAAAATTATTTGGATGAACCTTTTATTAAAAATAAAATAATTGTACTCCTCACTGTATTTCAAATATTGCAATTTGAAAAATATTGCAAAAGTGAGTTGCCACTTCCTTCTCCAGGGCATCTTTCCAATCCAGGGATCGAACCGAGGTCTCCTGCATTGCAGGCAGCCATTTTAACCTCTGAGCCACCAGGGATTGGCCAAATATTGCAATAGTCATGTTTAATATGACAATTGTTTTATATTCTATTACATTTTTGACAATTATTGAATAGCTTACTCTTACATGTGATAATATTTGATCATTTTATATGTGAGGATTTTAAATTCTCCATAACAAGCATAATTTTGTTCCTCCACAGTTATGACCTTCTAGCTTCCCACTCATCTTACTGTCTCATTATTTTATTCTTATTTCTATCATATGTATTTTTTTCTTCCTTCATTCCACACTGTAGTTAAATATAGGCATTTACTACATTTCTTTTTAGATCTTCAAGCTCACAACTGTCATCACATCTGTCCTAGCAAGGACTCATTGGCCTCTTTTGTCTGCCCAGATTTATTGCTTTCTGCCAACTCACCACCCTTTTTCTAAATTCATTTCTGATCATGCCACTCTTTTACATAAAACCTTTCATTAGTTTACCAATGTTTAAGAATAAACTTACTGGTTTAAAAATCCAGTGTGTTCTATACCCTCTCAGGAGTGTTATTTTGTGACATTCTGCCTCACAGTCCATTATATTATAGACTAACTGAACATTTTAGTACCCTCTCTCCCAGCATATTTCTGTATCTGATGTGACTTTGCACATGCTCTCCTCCCTAGAATCCTACATTATGAGAACCTCAGTCTTCTTTCATCAGTCT
Organism: Madoqua kirkii; assembly: GCA_006408675.1. NCBI lineage: Eukaryota > Metazoa > Chordata > Mammalia > Artiodactyla > Bovidae > Madoqua > Madoqua kirkii. Next base: position 5,744 of record SJYC01123792.1, on the reverse strand, counting down.
ATCCTCCAGCTTTTATTTTCTAGACTGTTTCCATAGATAGTCTTTTCTGACCTCCCTGCTGGGTAAAATACCCATTACACTACCTCCCATTACACTACCTCCCAAATTCCTCAGTGACATTTTTCACAAATGCAAGTTTACACTTATGATATAATTATGAAGTGAGCATCAGTCTTCTCTATTGGATTTGAGGCTCCATGGCAGCAGGTACCACGGCCAGTATTTGCTTTTCTTATCCCTCCCAGTCAGTGCTTGGCAAATTTTAACTGATCAGTGCATACATATGTTAAATGTATTAAATATTATAAGTGTGCTTTGTGCTTCTAGGTAATTGGCAACTATTCAGTGGAGAAAAGGGTGACAAATTTTGTAAACTGGGCATAACATGATCAGATATGTAATGCAAGAAGATGCTCTGCAGCAGCAGGAGATTGCCCTGGAGAGAGAATAGGCTGGAAGTGAGGAAAGAGATCAGAGAGCTACTATATCAGTCTAGGTTAGAAAGGATGAGGGTCCAGATAAGGGCTAGGGTTTGGGGAGGTAGGAGACTAACGTTTCAGAGCAATATGGGAATAATGGGGATTATTGATCAATGTGTATGCAGAAACAAGGAGAATGAGATATCAGGAAAGTATATCATAAGGACATACAGATCTTAGAGAAAAGTGTAAAATATGGTTGAAAATAGTAAGTTATCCATGAGAAACTTTCACAATCATTGTGGATAGATCTGCTGCTCAAAATCTTCATTGGCATAAAGGTAGACAATGGGAAAAAAAAAAAAAGGAAAACCCTTATAAATTCAAAGTTACAAAGTTCTGTGATGCCTGTAAAAATGTCTCATCTCTATCATATATACTTGCTATTTTAATATTTGTCTTGCTATATCAAGTTTCTTGAAAATGAAGTCAATCTACTACATTTACATTATCATAATTTTTAAAAACTAAAAGCCTCTTTATTTGGCCACAAAGGGCTGAAGCATTTCTTTTTAAAGATGGTTCTCATCTCTTAAGTCCACTATCCGTATAATCCATCATTCATTATCCTGCCAGACTAATTTCCTTAAAAGCTGCTTTCATCTTAAAATAATTTGCAATGGTTTTCTGTTTTCTTGCACATGGAAGTCAATTGTTTTTTTAAAGCCCTCAAAAACATATAGGTCTTAACTCTCTTTTGTTGACCATGAATCCTGTAGTCAGTTAAATCTTATGATTACAAAATCACTGCTTTTTTTCCATCTCCTTTTTTTCAGATTTCATGTCATCACCTTAAAAGCATGATAAAAATGAGACTTTCCATCTCTTTCACAGATATGCTCAACTTTTCACATTTTACAATAATCTCTACTTATTCAATTTTAAAAATTCTTAAACACTTATTTTGAAACTTTTGATATATATTTTCACATTTAAACCTCTTTGTGGTTACTTTTTACCCCTCTACTTCTTGGCAACTCACACGGTATATAGCAAGGCATTAAGCACATGCCGGGTTCTCGGTACACTCTCCCAGTGATACCTAAGGGAAGATGAACTCTTGTGAATTCACAAAGAGGACAATGGGGAAAAATGAGTTTGCCAAATGGCTTTATTTTAATGTCAACATGACACTTGGAAATCCACTACTGAGCAAAACAGAAATATAAGTGCTGTTTTTACTCAAATAATTGAATTCTAAAAGACTTTTGTTTAAAAGTTGAGGAGGAAGCAATTAGAATTTCCCAGTAAAGAACTACTTCAGATCTTGAAAATCCAATTTTGTGTATCATAATTGTACCATTTAGTACACCCTAAAGTTGATTTGACAGGCCTCTTATTTCTGTCTTTATTTCTTGACAATGTAATGTGTTTTCATTATGAATGATGATATAAATTGTCAACAAGTATATCATTTTACAAGTAAAATTCCATTTTATCTGAACAATTGAGTTTATGAACCAATGTGACAACAAAGTTAGACTGAGCTTTGGGTAGGTGATGAAAAATAGCTGCCTCATTTTATTATTTGTTCAGAAGCAGCTCTTCTATAAGATGAGTGTGATGACCCTGTATATGGAAGCTTTCCAGAATCAGGTTTTACACTAATTCAAAAGAAACACTTCAGGAAATTAACAAAAAACTATCTCTGAAGACTGTTTTTTTGTAAACACTAGATCATCATTTAGGTTTTCTGAATTCATTGATGCTTATTAAAACCCCAACTAGTCACATAATACATTTATACATTCATTTATTCACTCATTCACTATTTGGATATATAGTGGACTGTGAGTAAAGCCTCTGCTTTTATAGTATTTTTATTCAAAGCCACTGATTTACATAGACCACTCTGGTTTTGCAATTAATCCACAATTTATTTACAAGCATAAACCTTTATAGGTTCAGTCCAAGCTGTGGGCAAATTACTTAAATTACTTGTGTCTCAGTTTGTTCATCTGAAAAGTAGGGATTACAACAGCATTTTTGTTACAACATTGTACTGAAGATTAAACATGTTAATATTATCAAAACACTAAAAAAAGTTACTGTCACACAGTCAATATAAAATAAAAGTTGGCTATTGTTTGAGGTTATAAGATTATATTTTATAAAGTTATAGTATAAGATTATTACAAACAATGTGTGTTCATTGTAAAAGTAAGTTGACAATTGTTGATGACTCAAAACAAAGTGCAATCTATCTAAAAGTATGTAAATTAAAAATGTGAGGAGACAGACCTTTGATTAGACTATGCACAAATAAACAAGGGGCAACTCCAAAAGGACGTAACTTTACAAAGCTATTATTTTCAAAGACATTTCATAGATTCTACTCCTATATATTTCACTTTTCTAAAAATAAAATTTGAAATAAAAAAATAGTTGCTATACAATTTAGGTCTTTATAGATCTGTATTTTGACTCTATTTTTAAAGATCAAATTAAATGAACACAAGGGATTTTATATGTACTTGACTAATTAATTGGTGCAGTTACCAATCTCATTGCATTTATTAAGAAAACTTTATGAGAACAATAAATCCTAGTTCATCAAGGGAAATTAAAACTTATGGAAGTTCGTGAGAAGTAATCACTGCATTCTACAAGTTGAGAATAGCAACACATAGGAGGGTGTTCCCTTGCTACATCAGTGATTCAGATTTGATGAAGGTTAATTTGCTCAAAACTCTCCTACCACTTCTTGTTCTCTGCCATCTCTAAAGATACCCTGCTCAAAATTATCTAAGAATATTTTTTAAATTTCTGCAGGCATTGACTTTGCATGTTTTGGGAATAGCATAATGTCAGGGACAACTCTCACTCATTAAGTTTTTTAAATTCATATTAAGTACAACAGCAATATAGCCATGTCATTCAGAACACACTACTGAATAACACAAAGAATATCAATTTAACAAATGAATGTCTTTACCAAGTCTCACTGGAAAATCCCCTGAGGCTAGGAAAGATAGAAGGCAGGAGAAGGGAACAACAGAGGATGAGCTGGTTGGGTGGCATCACCGACTCAATGAACGTAAGTTTGAGCAAGCTCCAGGTGATAGTGAAGGAAGGGAAGCCTGGAATGCTGCAGTCCATGGATACGACTGCAAACAGTCAGACATGAAAGAGCGTCTGAACAACAACTAAATCGCACATCTAAGATGATTGAGGAGATGTAGTTATCAAGCTTTACAGAATATGGAACATGTATATGGTGAAGGAAAAAAAAGTAATGTATTTGTCGATGGGAGAAAAGGACAGAACCCCAAAAGGAAAGGAGAAGAAAGGCTTTAGCTTAGAAGAGGACAGGCATACTGAGAGCTGGTGGTGCTGTGGTAGGCAGCCTCTAAAATGACCCCCAGTGATCCTCGTCTCTGAATATTCATGACAGTGAAAGTGAAAGTATCAGTCGCTCAGTTATGCTGCCTCTTTTCAAGCCCATGGACTGTAGTCTGACAGGCTCCTTTATTCAAGGATTCTCCAAGCAAGAATCCTGGAGTGGGTTGCCATTTCCTTCTCCAGGTGATCTTCTCAACCTAGGGATTGAACTTGGGCCTCCTGTATTTGCAGGCAGATTCTTTATTGTCTCAGCCAACGGGGAAGACAGCTGAATATCCATACCTTGTTGCAATCTCCTCTTTTGAAGTATAGACCTCAGAAATCATTTCTGAAGAATGCTGCTGCTGCTACTCTGTGCCACCCCATAGACGGTAGCCCACCGGGCTTCCCCATCGCTGGGATTCTCCAGGCAAGAACACTGGAGTGGGTTGCCACTTCCTTCTCCAATGCATGAAAGTGAAAAGTAAAAGTGAAGTCTCTCAGTCGTCTCCAACTCTTTGCTACCACAAGGACTATAGCCTACCAGGCCCCTCCGTCCATGGGATTTTCCAGGCAAGAGTACTGGAGTGGGTTGCCATTGCCTCCTCTGTTCTGAAGAATACAATATGGTAAAAGTAATGGGATGTCACTCCCCAGATTAGATTACAAAAGACTCTGGCCTTTGCCTTGCTGTCCCCTCTCTGGCTCCCTCTCACTTGTGCTGAGGGAAAGCAGCTGCCATGTTTGAGCTGCTCAGTGTAAAACTGATATCTCTGGACAACAGTCACTGAATACCTGAAATATGCCAACAGCCCACATGAGTGATCTTGGAGGAAGAAGTCAGATGAACTTTATATCAGCTGTTATTTCATCTACACTTTGCAGCTTTGGAAGAGCCTCTGAAACAGGTCCCAGTGAAGGCTTGCCTACATTTCTGACTTGGAGAAATTATGAGATAATAATTTTATGTTGTTTCAAATGGATCATCAGTTACTCTTCTTATCCAAAACCACCTGTTCCTAAACACACCATGCATTTTCTGTTAAAATGCTATAACTTCTGGATGAATATAAATGCATATCAATTTATTTAAAGTCTTCTCTTGATGAGCATAATATGATTTTCTATCAAAATGATCTACTGATTTGAACTTCAATTATGTAAATAATTGTATCAAACCCCTGGTTCACTTTAGGGCTTCTCTGGTGACTCAGAAAGTAAAGAATCTGCCTGCAATTCAGGAGACCCAGATTCGATCCCTGTGTCAGGAAAATCCCCTTTAAAAGAGAATGGTAACCCAGTCCAGTATTCCAGTATTCTGGAGAATCCCATGGACAGAGGAGCCTGGTGGGCTACAGTCCATGGGGTCTCAAAGAGTCAGACAAAACTGAAAGACTAACACACAATGGGTATGAAAAATTATTTATTCAAAGTTCATACTCCTTCCACTTGTCACTTAAAAAAAAGCAAACAGAAAAACTTAAACTTCAGAAATGGAAAGTTGATACCAAATCCTCTGTAATCTGTCAGAGAAAACAGCTACCTGTCAAATCACAAGAAACCAAAAGCATGAAATGCCATTCTACATGGTTTCACTTACAGTTAATTCCATAAATTGTGATTAGTTGAATATATGTAATATTAATAGTTTACTTTATGCATCAACAGATGCAAACTTCAAAAATCCTTGTCTATTTGCCTTTCATTTTTAAAATGTTTGCTTGAAAGATATAATATCAAGGGCTTTTCATGCTTAGAAAAAGACAGATAACCAACTGTAATCTTCTGATAGTATTCCTGTTCAACTTGGTTATAATGATTGACACATACAGGATATTTTTCATAGGCATACAAATATAAGAAAAAGAAATACACTCATAGAATTTCATAATTCTTAAAAACAGGTGTTTATCTGTGGAAACTACAAATAAGTATACTAGGTTC
>SJYC01123786.1:0-11290 GCA_006408675.1 Madoqua kirkii | reverse complement strand
TACATGAGTGAGGCCAGGGTTACAGCGATGTATGAGTAAAGGAAAGCTCAAAATTAAATAAACAGAGGAATCTGAGCAGTCTCTATTTTTTTTTTTTTAAGTCACTCAGTCGTGTCTGACTCTTTGTGACCCCATGGACTATAGGCTATCAGACTCCTCCATCCATGAGATTTTTCAGGCAAGAATGCTGGAGTGGATTGCCATTTCCTTCTCCAGCAGTCTCTATGGCATGCCTCCAAACAGGGACAATAACAATTTGGAGACAAAGCTAAAGATATTTGTATAATTTCACACCCATGCTCATTTGTTCCTTGTTACATCTTTGTGTTCCAGTCTATCATTGCTCTGTTCATGGAACTTGAAGGCAAATTTCAAGGTGTGAGACTCAACAAATGAAGGGAAACTTTGCCCTTTCATATAATTAGATGGTGTACCTGCATTACATTCTGCAAAACATGCTTGACATCTGATTTATTTTCTTAATGGATTGAATTTCAGCCAACAAACTTAAAATCCTAGCTCAGTAGATTGATAAGGGCAATTATCACACCTATATACTACCTGTTTTATAACACAATAAGAAAAATTATTTTCTCTTCAAAAGGAAGTTTCTGGCTTCTCAGAAATATTATCACATAAAAATAAGTGATTATTTTGTTACTGACACCTATAGTTTAAACATCCTTTAAAAGTGCATTATCTCTATCTGTGTGAGTGTAGTAATGCCTTTTGTACATCATTTCCCAGCAGCAGTAAGACCATATACACCATCTTCCTCCTCTCACTGCCCTTTATAACAAAGGGCCCTTATAAAAAACCTCTTAGTTCTCTAGGGTCACTACTTATTACGGTAAATACAGACAAAAAGGTCCTGTCATCCTATAAAACCTTTCAGTTTCTGAAAGCTAAAATTTAATTCCCTGTGCAAATTCAAATATAACTCAAGAATAGAACAGCTTCTCTATGTAGTTGATAGGATTATGACAAAAGGGTAGAAGAATTGATTTTCAACTGCAATGAGAAATTAAGTTAACCTTAACCTTCACTCGGATATACATGCTGGTGTACCAGAAAAGATCATGTAGCTTCTTTCTAGTTATCAGAAAATCCAACCTACCACTATCCATTGTTAAGACACTGTGAAAATAGACAGGAGGATAGTCTGTGCTTGGAGAATTGTGATGCTCTGATAGTCTGAATACAAGGGTCGATTTGCTATTTAACAGATTCAGACAATAAAGACAATGAATTTTATGCAGATTATTTAAACTAGGTGGACTAAATGGATGCTTTTAAAAGTTAAAAGCAAACAATTATAATGTCACTGCTTATTAATTCTTTATCTGTCTTATTTTAAAATGTTGTGCTAAAATGAAGCTCTTTGAACTTGGACAATTCTTTTCAGCATTATGGCTTACTATGTGTTCCAACTACAGGATACCTTCATGGAACACGTTTTGAGGCATTGCTGGTCTCGCAGAGTCTAGGGAGTCTCTGAAGATATAATCACCCTCTCTCCACCCTGCTTTCCCACACAACTGGAGAGGAGTGGGTGAGAAATGGAGCATAAACTTCTCAAAGAATAGTTAAGCACTCCAGAGGAAGAAATGCTCCTTAATCTGCAAGAGAATGACTTTTATTCTTGCCCTGTTACTACTTTGCAAAGTATCAAGACCTCCTAAGAGTCTACAGTGATATAATTTGTGATATTCAAGAAGAGACAGAATAGAGTACAGAGAAAAACCAACACATGAGTGCAATTGGACTATATGACAGGATTTGCACTTCAGCTTTATGAGGAAAGAGAAACTACTCACAAATACAGTCTGGGACAAGCAGTTACCCATGTGTTAGGACGAAAATTAGTCTTACTTCCCATCATATGCAAAATATCAGTTAAGGGGGGCGGGGTTAAAGTGTTAATATTGCAAAGCAAAATAGTGGAGTGACTATAAGAGAAAAATACATTTCTCCTAATTGAAATGTCTTAAATAAGTCACAAAATAGCACTAGACATACAAAATTCAAATTTGACTATACTACAGTCAAGGACTTGTGCTCATCACAGGAACCATAAAGAAATTGAAAATACAGTCACAGACTGGGAGAAAACATTTGTCTCAAAATTGTTTTCTTGGAGTTCTTTAAAATTCAGAAAATTAAAATATTGTTATGTATGTCATTACTAAAACTAAAATAAAATGCTACACTCTTTTTAAATATTATGAATTTGTTGGGGTTAAAGTGTTAATTTTGCAAAGCAAAATAGTGGAGTGACTATAAGAGAAAAATACATTTCTCTTAATTGAAATGTCTTAAATAAGTCACAAAATAGCACTAGCCATACAAAATTCAAATTTGACTATACTACAGTCAACGACTTGTGCTCATCACAGGAACCATAAAAAAATTGAAAATACAGTCACAGACTGGGAGAAAACATTTGTCTCAAAATTGTTTTCTTGGAGTTCTTTAAAATTCAGAAAATTAAAATATCGTTATGTATGTCATTACTAAAACTAAAATAAAATGCTACACTCTTTTTAAATATTATGAATTTGTGTACAATAATTATAATTTTATGTGACATATGCAGTATACAAAAACAATACACATTTATCTGGAAGTTAAAAATTTATTAGCTTAAAAAAATTTGTTTAGCTATGTTTTTCATAGATCTTGAGATAAGCAACATGCTGCCCCTCTTCTCAAGTAGTGCTGAGAGGTAAATTGCCTAGATCTGCCTAGCTGTTCCTTTTATAGCAGCCTAAGGCACTCCTCTATCTGTTGGACTAGCTTTGGAATTTAGAAAGGGCTCAGATGCCCATAAAGCTCACAGAATCAACCTATGCTGACCTCATTTTAGGCTAGTGCTTTTTTGAACCTGACATGTCTGTTTGCACACTATGATATTCATTAAATGACCTGTCTAGGTGATAGTGGGTCAATATCATGCCTAACAATAAAATTGTGAGTGCTGCAACATATGATATATTAAGTTTGCAACTTTAACTGTGGTCATCGCTCAAATGACAGCAACTTGGTATAATTATATATTCTAAGTTCATTACAGCAGTGCCCACAGGACTGGAAAAGGTCAGTTTTCATTTCAATCCCTAAGAAAGGCAATGCCAAAGAATGTTCAAATTACCAGACAGTTGCGCTCATCTCACATGCTAGTAAAGTAATACTCAAAATTCTCTCAGCCAGGCTTCAGCAATATGTGAACTGTGAATTACCAGATGTTCAAGCTGGTTTTAGAAAAGACAGAGGAACCACAGATCAAATTGCCAACAACGGCTGGATCATCGAAAAAGTAAGAAAGTTCCAGAAAAATATCTATTTCTGCTTTATTGATTATGCCAAAGCCTTTGATTATGTGGATCACAAAAAACTATGGAAAATTCTGAAAGAAATGGCAATAGCAGACCACCTGACCTGCCTCTTGAGAAACCTGTATGCAGGTCAGGAAGCAACAGTTAGAACTGAACATGGAGCAACAGACTGGTTCCAAATTTGAAAAAGAGTACATCAAGGATATTGTGTCACCATGCTTATTTAATTTATATGCATCATGAGAAATGCTGGGCTGGATGAAGCACAAGCTGGAATCAAGACTGCTGAGAGAACTATCAATAACCTTATATATGCAGATGACACCACCCTTATGGCAGAAAGTCAAGAACTAAAGAGCCTCTTGACGAAAGCGAATGAGCAGAGTGAAAAAGTTGGCTTAAAATTCAACATTCAAAAAAACAAAGATCTTGGCATCTGGTCCCATAACTTCAAGGCAAATAGATGGAGAAACAGTGGAAACGGTGGCAGACTTTAATTTTGGGGGGCTCCAAAATCACTGCAGATCATGGCTGCAGTCATGAAATAAAAAGAGACTTATTCTTTGGAAAAAAAAAATATGACCAACCTAGATAGCATATTCAAAAGCAGAGACATTGCTTTGCCAACAAAGGTCTGTCTAGTCAAAGCTATGGCTTTTCCAGTAGTCATGTATGGATGTGAGAGTTGGACTATAAAGAAAGCTGAGCATCAAAAACTTAGTGCTTTTGAGCTATGGTGCTGGAGAAGACTCTTGATAGTCCCTTAATGTGCAAAGAGATTCAACTTGTCAATTCTAGAAGAAATCAGTCCTGAATATTCATTGGAAGGACTGATGCTGAAGCTGAAACTCCAGTACTTTGGCCACCTGATGTGAAGAACTGACTCATTTGAAAAGACTGTGAAGCTGGGAAAGATTTACGGTGGGAGGAGAAAGGGACGACAGAGGATGAGATGGTTGAATGGTATCATCGACTCAATGGACATGAGTTTTAGTAGGTTCTGAGTGTTGGTGATGGACAGGGAAGCCTGGGGTCCTGCAGTCCATTGGGTCACAAAGAGTTGGACAGGACCGAGTGACTGAAGTGAACTGAACTTATGATGTTAGGGCAATATTCCAGAATAGAATTTGAGACAGAGTTAGAAGTTAAAAACTGGCTTTTGGACGTTTCTCAAAAGACAAATGATAGTTTGGGAATTAATTAACATGGTGTTAATCATTCACAGAAGTGTTTTTTTGGTACACCATTAGAAATTAGATTTTAAAATCATTGAAAAATATTTTAAATGTATGTTTATTGTCACAATGGGATTATTTTTCTTCATTTAATCTTACTTAAAATTATTTTAAAAGCCTAAAACTAAAATGCTTTTTTTAGCATTTAAGTTTTAAAACCTTGCCTGGATTTGTACTTTTGTTTTCCCCATGATTATCCAGAAGTTCTTGAATTGTAATTGCAATCTCTTCCCTAAGAAAATTTACAACATGCTTTCAAGAAACTTTACAATATATCTTTAAATACTTTATCAAACGAGATAATGAGATGAATTATAAAAAAATAATTACTTTCTAAACACAAAAAATGAAATCTTTGCCTTTACACTTCAGCAAATCCCACTAAGTGATGGGCAATCTGTTCATTAAGGTCATTGCCTGATTTATATTGACTCTGAGAGACCTGTGTAGGAATTATCATGGCTGGTTAATATAGCTGAAATTAACAGATTGACTCTGCCATGCCCTATTCATTTTCCATGAAGGGATTCAGTTAAAAGGTGCCTAGCTTATGATTCTTCATTTTACAGGGATGAAAGGTAGATCATCACCTAAATTTGATGCAATTTATCCTCACTTTAACTCATTGGGAATAATTAGTTCATTTTCTTCTTCATAATAACTGTAAGTCTATAACCATTTAAACTACTTCAATAAAAATAATCCATAAATATCCATGGCAATTATAGACATATTATAAGCAATGGAAATGGGGAAAAGTTTCCCATATGCATTCACAGTGCTAAGAGGCTCTCTGCCAGCAACAAAACCTTTTGGACAACTTCCATTTTTCATTCATATTTTCATATCCTCAAAAAAAAAAGGATGCTTAGTAAAGCAACTGGATCTTAAGAAAAATTCCACATTCAGATCAAGAGTTTGTATATTCTTAACTCTTTCATGGTATATATTAAGTTTATTGGAAAACTCAATTTAAAAGCCAGTGGCTATGCAACTAAGATCACAGTGCCAAAGAGAAGATAAGCTAGCTCCCAGTGTGAGATCATGAGAACCCTTTCCAAGAAGTCTTCTGACACAGAAAGAATTGCAACTATTTTTCTTCTTTTGAAGTGAGGTGTAACTGTGCAATTTGCTTTGGCTGAAGAAACATGGGCAGGAGTGATATGAGCTACTTCTTGTCAGTAGCTTTAGAAAGTCTCCTACTTCACCATCTCCCTGCCTCATGATAGGGGAAGCATAGAAACATATGCTGATTTGGGGTCTTAGGAGTCTGGATTCCTGAATGGGGAAAATAAATATCTTCTTCTAACCCATGTTGGGTGATCTAGCTTGATCACAAACAAACCTCCATTAAGGGAAGCCACTAAGATTTAGAGTTTGTTAATAGATTCAAGGATTATATTGTAGCTGAACAGACAAAGCAAGTAATCTTACTACCTACCAAAGGAAGCAGCTGGTAACAGGACTAGAGAGAGTAGCTAGACTGAGCTGTGAAAACTTGCTAAATTGCCCCAAATTCAAGAGACTGAGGCCAAGGGGAGTTTCAGATAATTGTGTTTTATCTAAAGAAATTTTAAATTGTTTTTATTAGCATATCTCTCTCTGTCTATATTTCTAGCGTATATGTTGGAATAAAAAAGGGTTGGAAATCAGTTAGAGTTGTCATTAAAATCTTGTGGACAAAAGTATATTTTTATGTTTGAAATATGCTATGTAGTGGGGTTTACTTTTGAGAAGCAAAAGGTTTTGGTAGAATCATATCAGTAGTTTCCACAAGCATTTTTCCAGTGTGAAGTAACTATTATTGTCACTACTACTACTCAAGTACTAGTAACAGATCAAATATTTTACAGTGCTTTCTGTAAGACACAACCTGTTAAAGCATATGTTAAGTATTTAATTCTCACAAATAGTATCCTACCAGTAAGGTACTGTTCTTTTCTCAACTTTAGAGATTTGAGGAAACTGAGTCACTATCAGTTCAACAGGTTTGCCCAGTGAAATACAGTTAGTAGGGCTTCCCAGGTGGCCCTAGTGGTAAAGAACCCACCTGCCAATCCAGGAGACATAAGAGACGCAGACTCAATCCTTGGGTCCAGAAGATCCCCTGAAGGAGGGCACAGCAACTCGCTCCAGTATTCTTTAGTGTAGAATCCCATGGACAGAGGGCCTAATGGGCTACAGTCAATAGGGATGCACAGAATCGGACATGACTGAAGCGATTTAGCACTCGCGATGCACGCGTACAGGTAATAACTGGCAGAACGAGATTTCAACCCAAGCATTCTAACTCCAGAGTCTGTGCTTTGAAAACTGTAATCTACTGATGTTCAGTAAAGATTGATAGTTAATTTCTTTCAATGTGTTAAAAAAAAGACTAGTTCTTAAATTAAATCCAGAGTTTTGCATAAAATGAAGCCAGACAGAGAAAAACGACTGAGTACTATGGAATCCGCATGTCTAGTTACTGAATAAACTTCCTTTCATGATCACAAATTCAAGGATGAAGGACCAGGATTGGACATCATGGGTTTTATGTAAGTTGGTTTCAGTAAGGACCAGAGTGCTCCCAAGAGCAGAGTCTCTTGGTTCCCATACCCCTAAGGAGTAAGAACAGATAATTTAGATAACCAAAGTTTATAATTAGCTAATTAGAAGCAAGTCTGTGAATGCTGTCAGGTTAAAGACGTGCTGTGATATTCTGCCAAGCAGCTGAGAAGCAGCAGCAATTTTAAAAGGAGATATGACCCAGAGAAACTGCTTAGCTCTAAGTCCAAACTGTCTGAATAACTTTCTAATCACTCAGTGTGCGATTTTTAGTAAGTTACTTAACCTTTTTAAGCCACCAAAACCTCAAGATAATAATGCTACCTCAGGATCAATGCAGAATTAAGTGAGATAATGTTTGCAAAGCACTTGGAGCATCTCCAGGCATGTTGTACATATGACAGGGTTCATAAGGACAGTGTTAAATGGGTTCTTGAGAATACAGCTGTATTTTAAATCCTAACATATATTATCAATTTGTATATTTAGGTTTTATTTGGAATGCAATTTGTCCTGTAACTTCCATTTCATCTATAAACTTCTTACTTTCCTCTTGATTTACTAAATGCATATTAAAGAAACTACATCTGCTATGCCCTTAGAAATTTCTTACAGGAAAAATTATTGTTTCCTAATAAATAATTTAATTTGTATTAACTTGTATTAACATTAACCAGTCAATCCTAAAGGAAATCAATCCTGAGTGTTCATTGGAAGGACAGATGCTGAAGCTGAAGCTCCAATAGTTTGGCCACCTTATGCGAATAACTGACTCATTGGAAAACGCCCTGATGCTGGCAAAGATTGAAGGCAGGAGGAGAAGGAGACGAGAGAGGATGAGATGGTTGGATGGTATCACCAACTCAATGGACATGAGTTTCAGCAAGCTCTGAGACTTGGTGATGAGCAGGGAAGCCTGCTGGCACAGTCCATGGGGTCACAAAGAGTCGGAAATAACTGAATAATTGAACTGAACTATATTAACATTACTAACTACATTTTCTAATTTTTACATCTCAAAGATTAATGAATTCCAGTTGCACTGGATAAGGTTAAATATGCTTTAAATGCTATATTATTGTCATATTCAGTTCAGTTCAGTTAAGTCGCTCAGTCGTGTCTGACTCTTTGCGACCCCATGAATCGCAGCACGCCAGGCCTCCCTGTCCATCACCATCTCATGGAGTTCACTCAAATTCACGTCCATCCAGGCAATGATGCCATCCAGCCATCTCATCCTCTGTCGTTACGTTTTCCTCCTGCCCCCAATCCCTCCCAGCATCAGTCTTTTCCATGAGCCAACTCTTCTCATGAGGTGGCCAAAGTACTGGAGTTTCAGCTTTAGCATTATTCCTTCCAAAGAAATCCCAGGGCTGAACTCCTTTAGAATGGACTGGTTGGATCTCCTTGCAGTCCAAGGGACTCTCAAGAGTCTTCTCCAATGTCACAGTTCAAAGATATGAATTATTCGGCACTCAGCTTTCTTCACAGTCCAACTCTCACATCCATCCATGATCACTGGAAAAACCATAGCCTTGACTAAACGAACTTTTGTTGGCCAAGCAATGTCTCTGCTTTTCAATATGCTATCTAGGTTGGTCATAACTTTCTTCCAAGGAGTAAGCATCTTTTAATTTCATGGCTGCAGTCACCATCTGCAGTGATTTTGGAGCTCAAAAAGATAATTGTGGGAGAGGGCAAGGGCAGGATCATATGGGAGAATGGCATTGAAACATGTAAATTATCATATGTGAAACTAATCGCCAGTCCAGGCTCAATGCATGATACAGGGTGCTCAGGGCTGGTGTACTGGGATGACCCAGAGGGATGGGATGGAGAGAGAGGTAGGAGGGGGTTTATGATGGGGAACACATGTACACCCATGGCATATTCATGTCAGTGTATGGCAAAACCCAATACAATATTATAAAGTGAAAAATAAATAAATAAAACTGAAAAGAAAAAAAAATATATATGTATAGCTTTCTGAGGACTGAGCCCACATTTTTAGACTGATGGCTCTCTGGTTCCTGAATCTTAATGTAATACAGGTTTAAGGAATCTCATCATTAGACAATTATGTATTTGTGACCATCTGCTAACAGCTCTCCCTCTCCACTGGCATTGAAGTCCAGCCTGAATATAAACTTGTCATCTGTTCTGCACAGCCGCCTTTCCCTGTCCTCTTTCATTTCCAGATACCACCTCACCTGTTCTTGTATTGAAACTTCTATGTCCCTCCACAGGTAAGATGTTTCTCCCTTGCAAGGTAATCCATCTTTGTAAAGCAAAAACCCTTATAGTGTCATCAATGTAATTATCTTTCATTTCAGAGAGAAAATTGAGCCCCTAAATTATCTCTTATTTTTGGTAAAATTACCAGATCCCATAGAAATGGACACAATTTCTCATTAGTTAACATCAGATATCATATTCTAACTTAACATTTTTACTTTTACTGATTATAATCTGATAATTTTGATGCTCTCTATAAGCTTCTTTGTAGCTTTTGTGCATAACCTATAACTCCCATAAATAAAATATACATATTATATATGTGTGTGTGTGTGTGTGTGAGTGTATGATTTGGTCTGCAAAGAAAAACCACAGCTTTAAAGGCAAAATAAGTCCATAAAAGTCTATCAGTTGTATAGGCTGGTAAAGCACAAAGATTGAAATAAGAATTTATCATATGCCAACTATGTAATGTAATTACAGACAAATAAATATTGATTGAAGAAAAGAAATAACTCAAAAGCCAAAATATGACCTTTAGATGAAACTTCTCATAAACATGAATGGTCTTTATGTAAGTGGTATATTTGAGGATATGATTTTTGATAATTCAAACAGCACCAAGGATCTCTCTCCTTCTTCACAGGAAAAAATATATGTTATATGCTGTGTGTGTGTGTTGCCATTGTTAAAATGTGTATATAATACAATAACTTTATTCCTCCTTTTTAAGGATATTTCAAATTTTTAGAGGAGCTCAAGAGAGTAAAATTTCAAAAGACCAATAGAAATTCCAATATTATTTCAGAAGAGTTACTAGCAGGATTGGTTCTGTGTCCTATCCCTCATATTCCAGACAGAAAATTCTCAACATGCATACTGGACACCCATGTTGGACACGGTACCTTCTCCTTGTAATGAGCTCAATTTGCCAAAGTCAAACTTGCTCTACTACTTCTACTTATCCTTTCTCAAAGTTTCCCTTAGCTTCCCAATTTCAGATTAAAAAACCCACAGCTGCCTTTGAATTCATTCAATACTATAATTTGCTATTTGACAAAGCAACTAAAGCCAAGGAAATACAAATGCAGTGCTCAGCGTGATGGTACTAGGGTATATTCTAGTACCTAGTATACTCCACCCCCTTGGGCTGTCTCCTCCAGGATGGTAAATCTAAGTGAATAATAAAATACCCTTATAAAGACAAAATAATTTTTGATGTTCACCATTTATTTTTTACAAACTGTATTTACCAGTTATTACTGATAAGATACTAAATTTTTGTCCTAGTGATTGAAATTACCAGTAGAGTAAAATATGCTAATAGCTACAATCATAAATTACCTTTTATGTAAGTATTGAAAAATTATGAAGAAAAACACCTCATTAGATATTAAATTTTTGTTTAAAGTGATATTTTTGCACAATGATCTGTGGGTTATAAATCTTTACATCTGAATACCCAACACATTTTGGAAAATAAAGTGCAAGCAGCTCACTAACACAAAACAAAACAAAAAAACCTAAAAGAACCCTATGGAGAATCACTGAATCTTGCCTATATTTTCTAACGCCTTGAGTGTTCTTTGTAATTTTCAAAAGCATTTCCTTTCCACTCTTAAATGTCTTTGTAACCCATTACTGAGAGTACATAATAAGTATAAAAATCTATTTCATGATGCTGCAGATAAATATATTGATACAGTTTTCCCTAATGTGTTCAGAACAGCAAAGAAAAGAATAGTTGAAAACAATGACATGACTCACTGAGTAATCCTGACTCTGCCTGCTCAATTACCAGTAACCAGAATTTACTCCATCCTGAGAATTACAAAAATAAATTTATCTTGCTCTTTCTGATAAGGTAGAAGGTAATCAACATAGAAAATAAATGCCAACTATTTTAATATTGTATATAAATGCATATTCATATAAACA
>SJYC01123783.1:33-10513 GCA_006408675.1 Madoqua kirkii | reverse complement strand
TGCTCAAAATTCTCCTAGCCAGGCTTCAGCAGTACTGTTGAATTGTGAAGTTTCAGGTATTCAAACTAGATTTATAAAAGGTGGAGGAACCAGAGATCAGATTCCTAACATCCACTGGATCATTGAAAAAGCAAGAGACTTCCAGAAAAACATCTACTTTTGCTTTATTGGCTATGCCAAAGCCTTTGCTTGTGTGGATCAAAAGAAACTGTGGAAAATTCTTCAAGAGATGGGAATACCAGACAACCTTACCTGCCTCTTCAGAAATCTGTATGCAGGTCAAGAAGCAACAGGTAGAACTGAATGTGAAATAACAGACTGTTTCCAAAGAGGGAAAGGAGTACGACAAGGCTGTATATTGTCATCCTGCTTATTTGACTTATATTCAGAGTACATCATGCAAAATGCCAGGCTGGATGAAGGACAGGCTGGAATCAAGACTGCTGGGAGAACTATCAATAACATCAGATACACAGATGACACCACCAGTATGGCAGAAAGGGAAGAAGAACTGAAGAGCCTTAACAGGTAGAACTAAATGTGAAATAACAGACTGTTTCCAAAGAGGGAAAGGAGTACGACAAGGCTGTATATTGTCATCCTGCTTATTTGACTTATATTCAGAGTACATCATGCAAAATGCCAGGCTGGATGAAGGACAGGCTGGAATCAAGATTGCTGGGAGAACTATCAATAACATCAGATACACAGATGACACCACCAGTATGGCAGAAAGGGAAGAAGAACTGAAGAGCCTCTTGATAAAAGTGAAAGAAGAGAGTGAAAACGTTGGCATGAAACTCAACATTTAGAAAATTAAGATCATGGCATCTGCTCTCATCACTTCATGGCAAATAGATGAGGAAACAATGAAAGCAGTGACAGACTTTACTTTTTTGGGCTCCTGAATCACTGCAGATGGTGACTATAGTCATGAAATTAAAAGACTCTTACTCCTTGGAAGAAAAGCTGTGACCAACATAGGAAGCATATTAAAAAGCAGGGACATTAGTTTTCCTTAGACATTACTTTTCTAAGGATCCATCCACATTACTTTGAAAAATTATAATACTCTAAAATTTAAAAGCACTACAAAGCACTACAAAAATTTCTTCTTAAATTTACATATCCTCAAATTCCTACTTAACTTGCCTTCTATCTATTTTTTAGAATTTTATTATTTTGGTGAAATATACATGATGAAAACTTTACTATTTTAACATTTCTAAAATGTCCAGTTTAGTGGCATGCAATACATTCTCATTTTGTGCAACCATTACCACCATTCATCCCCAGAACATCTTCATATTGAAAAGATGGCCTAGAAATGAAATTGTGTAATCATTACAAATAAGTCCCATTTATCCTCTTGTCTCTCAGACCTCATAAACAAACCACCACCTCAAGCCAGGATGCTATTTTTTGGTGAAATATACATGATGAAAACTTTACTATTTTAACATTTCTAAAATGTCCAGTTTAGTGGCATGCAATACATTCTCATTTTGTGCAACCATTACCACCATTCATCCCCAGAACATCTTCATATTTAAAAGATGGCCTAGAAATGAAATTGTGTAATCATTACAAATAAGTCCCATTTACCCTCTTGTCTCTCAGACCTCATAAACACTATTCTACAGGCTCCTCCGTCCTTGGGATTCTCCAGGCAGGAATACTGGAGTGGGTTGCTTCACTGGAAAAGACCCTGATGTTGGGAGAGATTGAAGACAGGAGGAGAAATGGTCAGCAGAGGATGATATTGTTGGATGGCATCACCGACTAGAGGACATGAGTTTGAGCAAGCTCCAGGAATTGGTGATGGAAAGGGAAGCCTGGCATGCTGCAGTCCAAGGGGTTGCAAAAGTCGGACACGACTGAGTGACCGAACTGAACAGATTGGATGCTCATCCTGGGTGGTTTGCTAACACCTCAAGCCAGGATGCTATAAAAGTGTTTAGTCTTTCAAATCTCTTCCTCATCAGCTACTGTCTTTTCTGATATTATTAGCTTTACTGCTTGGGAATCCTCAGTTAAAATCTCCATCTTTTCATTACTTTCATCTACTCATCACTGTTTGCATATCATCATTTACTATGTCTTATTAATGTCACCTTCATAATGGTCTTTAACTCTACCTCCTGTTCTCTATTCACAGTGTCTTCTTTTTACTTCAATAACTTACGTGTTTTGTCTGAATTAATATAATGGTTCTTCTATATCCACTTCCCTGATTCATCAGATCTCTCTTCTGACAAAATCTCTCTTGTTCAAAAATAATTTTTGAGTCTCTACTTCCTTTCAAAATTTTCAAAATTATGCAATCCCCTTCATATGTCATTTTAGCCACCTATCTCTCCCATCTACCCCCAAACCCCTCTGCCTACTGTGGTAAAAGTCTTCTTTCTCTACTGGAATTTCCATTAATCTGATTTAAGTTCTATTTGCTTTCAAATATTCAATGTTCCTATATATTACCACCTATGTGTCCTTCCTTATATTCAATGGGATGCCTTTTCTGATGCCAGATGTCCAAAGTCTATTCATTATTTAGAACTAAAATTAAATATTTTCTCTTCCATGGGATTTCCCTGATTCCCATTAAAATGCAAGCTAGAATTAATTACACTTTCCAGTGAACACCCATGCAATTATTCAGTCTCTTCTTTATGACATTTGGCAAGTTATATTTTAAAGTGTTTCTATTTGAGAATGTGCCATTTTCTCCTATATACTGTAAGTTTCTTGCTGACAAGATCCAAGGGTTATTTATCTTTTGCACCCTCACAATGAGTTATACAAGAGAAGAGCACATTGAATGTTTTACATTGTTTTGTAGAAGCTAAATAATGATTTCTTATACAGGTGAAGGAATGAATGAGTAAGTTAATGAAATTTTACTTATAGTTGCACTGAAATTCCTCCCTCCTTGTAGTTATAAAATTTATTTTTAGAGTCTCCCTGAATCTTTTCTTACAAACTGCCAGGAGACACACATCTTAATCTCTAAAACCTTTTCTGTCCTTAGTCCTCTTAGTCCTTGCTTCTCCCTACCTTACAATATGAACATACCTAGCCAGCACATAATTGAAACTGTCCATTAGGAATATATTCTTTCATGAACGCACACAAGTATATTCACTGTAAGAAATTTTTATTTCCCTAAACATTTCCAAGGTAGCCTTTCTTCTGTTTAAGGTTCTGTTTCCCAAGAAGCTTTTGACAGTCCACTGTTGTCCAGCAATAGAACACATATAGTCTATATTCTGTATATGAATTGCTGTTCATAAATGAGTTTTAGGTTACCTTATCAATGACTTACAATGCATATGAACAAAGTCTCAAACACTATGGAAACATTTGTGTGTGCATTTTTCTTTCCATTTCTTTTCTTTTTTAAACCTGTCAAAATAATACAACAACCTGAAGTCCTAGATAGCTTCACTTATTTTATTAACTGAAATATAGAAATTCAGTTCACAGCAGCCCAAATGCCAGGTCAAGAGCTGTCTCAACATTAATTACTAAAATAAAAAAAAAAAAAAAAGTCTAGTGTTTTGAAATTTGCTTTCCTACTTAAAAGTCTGTATGAGAAATCAGCATGTTCTGTCACCATTGAACTTTTCCCCAAATATTACAGCCCTTGCTTGTTCCTCTAGAGAGAGGGCTACTTTGAGACCAGGAAGAAGCATTGTTCCCCATTGTTTCCCATTGTACACTGCAAGCAAGATGCAAAGATCAGCAGGAGGATAAAAGGGAAATTTTCCTTTTCAGTCATGATTATGCATGTTGAATATAGAACCTTTTTCTATGGTCTCTGTGCTTATAACTGGAGTAAATCATCAGCTGCTTTAATAATACAAATGCCCCATCAGTTATTTTGCCTCTCCAGTAATATTTATAAATTTAATTGTATGAAGTTTTCTATCTATAATTGACATGTTTATTCCTTTAATAATATTCCAATCAATAATATTCCAACAGAAATGTCATAGTACAGTGTCTAAAAGAAGATAAAGATAATACCTTATTTAAAGCCCATAGTATAACAATAGTAAGTACTAGAGTTCAAAGGCAAATTAAGCTTTATATTATAAAAAAGTAGCACGAGCCACTTATAACTCTCAAAAAATCAGTTTTCCACTGTCATACTGATTTATAAGTGAGAATAAATATCAGGCTCCAAAAGTTTTACAACATATTAGCAACACCATCTCAAGTACCTCCCTTGTCAAAAGCACATATATTACTCCTCTTAAAAAAAAAATCACATAAAATATCAACTCTTCAGGAACTTTCTGTGTAAATTATCCTTGAATAAACACTATTTCATTCTTCTATAAAGAAGCATCCCATGTTTACTGCAGCATTAATCACAGCAGCCAAGATGTGAAAACAACCTGAGTATCCATCAATGGAGGCAAGGATAAAAGAGATGTGTATATGCACAATGGAATATTACACAGCCCTGAGAAAGAAGGAAATCTTACCATTTGCAACAGCATAGGTGGACCTTGAGGGCATTATGTTGAGTGAGATAAATCAGACAGAATAAAAGCAGATACTCTGTCACTTTTATGTGTAATCTTAAAAAGTCAAACTTGTGGGGACCAAGAGTAGAATGGTGTTTACCAGAGACTAGGGCATGGGAAATTAGAGAGATGTTGTTAAAGGGTACAAACCTACAGTTGGAAGATGATTTTTTTAAGCTCTAAAGATCAAATGCATGGCAAGTGATTATAGTAAACAATATTATGTTATAGACTTCAAAGTTGCTGAGAAACAAATCTTAAATGCTCTCACCAAAGAAAAAGAAATGATAATTCCCTGTCAAGATAGGCATGATAGTTAATACTATGACAGTGAAGTTGCTCAGTCATGGCCGACTCTTTACAACCCTGTGGACTGTAGCCTACCAGGCTCCTCTCTTCATGAGATTTTCTAAGCAAGAGTAGTAGAATGGGTTGCCATTGGCAACATACAAATGTATCAGATATGCAATATGCAATATTTAAACATATCAAATCATATTTTATGCCTTAAACTTACATAGTGGTATATGTCAATTATGTCTCAATTAAAACCAGCAAATAGACAAAAAATCTTTTAGGCTTATCATCTCATCTCTTTGAACAAATGTCTCCTCAAAGTGTTAACACGGTTAACACTTTTAGCTAGGTTGTATCTAACCCAAGAATTCACATGTGCCTATGATTCAAACAGCTGGTAATGAAACCCATCAGTCTATGTATATTAAAAATCCAGAGGCTTTCTCAAATATGTTCTCTTTTGAATAGAGAATATATTCAAATAAAATTATTAGGACCAATTACAAAACATTAATTGTTGGTCTTTGGATATGGACTAAAATTCTGAATATATTTACACATATTCCTCTGGTCCATCCTAGGAAAAAAGAAAGCTGTTATGTAAAAGAAAAAGTGGTAAGTTTACAATGCAACTGGAATATGTATGGCAGGACATCACTTGGAAGTGGAAAGTTTTGATTAGTTCCTCACATTAAATAATGATAGAAATAGATCTATGTTTTTGCCAGAGGTCTTAGTACCGCAGAAAGGCAGGATCCACAGAGACAATGTCCACAGAGATAATGGATCAATTAGCAGACAATACCAGGGAAGTGGGATTTAGCAGATGAGCAAGAAACTGTATATGTCTCTGGGAACTAGCAAAATTTCTTTGCAGCATAAGTGACACATCTCTTAAGAACTCCCAGAAATAATTATTGTCAGGGACATTGCAAGGCCAAGGATAAGGACCTTCTCAGAGGAATAAGAGCAAGAGTCATCGGAAGAAAATTACCACTAATAAAGGGACCCTGGTTAAACCTGTGTTTAACTGGAGTAACTAGCTTATCCCAAGAAACATATGATAATGATTTATTTACTCCTTTGAATTATGAGAGAGAGAAAGGGAGGAACATCTTACTATGCCATTGAAAATCTTTAGAAACTATACAGTCATCTATAAACCTTTAAATAAATTCAATAAGTTACTGGTTATAATAATTTGAGTCCATTTCCTTGTAAGTATCCATTTCCTTGTTCAATAAAGTTAGCTCCTTTAATATATTACCCTCCTTACAAAGTTAAGTCTCTGCAATAATTTATAGATCTGTATGATTTTAAAAAGCAAGTGCATTCTTCCATCCACCTATTAGGGCAGGCCTGTGTTCCAATTAGGAATGATGGACTCCTGAAGAGGTCAATGGACACTGTGGTTCCCCATTGCAGGGGAGGGAGAATTATTTTTCCTCTATTTATTCACCATTCACATCCTGCAGATATTTCAGTTGTGACCATCATCAACATACCAAAATATAGACTCAAGTAACTGTATATAATGAAATCCCCAATCCTATTCACTTAAGCTATCAACCTAAGTTTTGTATAATTGAAATTGTCCAACCAAAGATCAAATATCCAGTTAAACCGAGGAACATCATCAAATGAGAGTATAATGTTCACTACCTCCTAAATAGGGGCTTCCTTGGTGGTTCAGTGGTAAAGAACCCACCTGCCAATGCAGGAGATGCAGGCTTGACCCAGGGTTGTGAAGATGCACTGGAGAATGAAATGGCAACCCACTTCAGCATTCTTGCCTGGGAAATTCCATGAACAAAGGAGCTTGGCAGGCTACAGTTCATGGTGTCATAAAAGGGTCAGACATGACTTAATGAATAAATAACAATAATAATAACTTGTAAATATAATTTTTGAAACACACTTCAAAGTTCTAGTCATGTAATTTCCCCTCAAAAAAAGTTTAGGAATTTTTTTTAAAAAGTACTTTAAATGAAATGGATTAGACACATACATTTCTTATATTAGTATCTATTATGTTTGATGATTTTAATAGCATAAAGCATCTCAAAGCAACCATAGAAGACTAGCAACATAAAATAGCATTTGACTAGTTTGTTGATCTGTATGACATTTTATTCTTTGCTTAAGATTACTTCTAATATTCAGTAGTAGATGAATGCCACTTGACAAAAGGATATAATAGTCCTATATGATTTTTAAGACCTCTTTATATAAGATCTAATTTACATATGACATCACTGAAGAACAATTTTTGAATTACATATACTAAAAATGCTGATTCTGAAAATGCAGTTGGTGAGGGTTTTTGCATCTTACTTTCCCTGGTGGCTCAGATGGTAAAGAGTCAGCTTATATTCTCTTCCCTGGAGAAGAGAATGGCAACCCCTCCAACTATTTTTGCCTGGAGAATTCCATGGACAGAGAAGCCTGGCAAGCTACTGTCCATGGAGTGGCAAATAGTTAGATATGACTGAGCGACTTTCACTCACTCACTTTATGCAGCTGCAAGAGATCCATTCCAGATTATTTATAAGTCCCTTGATATCAGGAATTTTAGGAAAATAATATAAATTTTTAAGTTAAAATGCTAATTCATTTAAAGTCTTGAATACGTCTTTCATGTTTTAATCATATTTTTATAATACTTAGAAAAATGATCCTATAGAACAGGGGTCCCCAACCACCAAGATCTAATGCCTTATCTGACGTGGAGCTGATGTAAGAATAATGGCAACAAAGTGCACAAATGCACAATAAATGTAATGCAGTTGAATCATCCCCAAACCATTCCTCCTCCTCCAGCTCCAGTCCAGGGAAAAATTGTCTTCAATGAAACCAGTCCTTGGTGCCAAAAATGTTGGGGCCTGCTGCATAGAACACTGAGTGTGAACCAATATTTAGCTTATTCATTGACTTTCAAATTTACCATGCTCAAAAAGATTAATCTTAGTTTGGCTTAGAGATAGTTTTTTAACCAGTTCTGAGAAATAAGGTATTTGAGGGCAAATTTTTAATTTTTTTAGCAAATGATAAAAAATATGATATAAGAAAATAATATATAGCTATACTAATGACTGTAAGCTTGAAATAGTGTTCTACCCTGCTTAATGAGGTAACCTATGACTGATCAGTTATGTAGACAAGCAGAATTTAATTAGACATGTAGAACAAATGTGATTTAAAATAGCAACTAAAATCACTTTAGCTCTACAGCTATTTCAAAAGCACATTTAGATCCTGGAGTGGAAAAGAAATAGTATTACAAGAAAGCCACAAAGCTATCACTGGGGGATTTTCATTCTTTAATAGTGGAACAAAGTTTTACCTAAGGAAAAAAACGTTGAGGAGCAGAAACCCTAGGAGAGAAAGTGTAACAGTCACCAAGGCTTCTTGAGACTAGAGATTGGATTGCTTCAGGCTCCCTTAGTCAGCAGGAAAGCAGAAGGAGAAGCAAAGCAATGAGAAAAAAAGAAAAAGAAAAAAAAACAGTGAGAAATGAAGAAAAGTTCAATCCTAAACTTCAAAGATGAGCAGTGATAGAGATACTTTAATGTAAACTCACTACTACTCTGGTCCCCTCCTTTCCAAGAAAACTTAAGAATGAGAAACGTATGCTGTCATTTTAAATTTCCATTCCTAGGCTGCTACATTGCCACATGTACAAAGCATTTGAGTAAAAAAGAATCACAAAAGAGAAAAGTTGAGAAAATGGGTTTGACACACTGGCCTCTAATGCTGTGTTTAGTAATCAGTAACAAATTTTGTAAATTATTTAAAGAGAGAGAGACCCTTGTGCTCTATAGTAGAATACATGGGGGAGTGTAGGCTGGAGTGGTATGCACAAATGGGTTAAACACCCATTCTAGAAATGCCCAATTGATGGTAGTGGAGCAGTGGGAGCAGAAGATACAAGGATTCTTTGATACTTCTTGTAAAAAATGTTCAAGAACTTAGAATGAAGATAAAACAAGTTTATCAAATTTTTAGATATTGCTAAATTGGTTTTAGAAATAACTAGTTATTAAATTATAAACAAATTCAAAATAAAAAATTAAATATGCTAGTTGAGCACAGCTGAACAAGATAAAATTTGATATAGATAATGCTAATTATTTGGTTATATTAAAAATATTACAGAGCCCCTGTTTGAGTTCCCTGAGTCATACAGCATATTCTCATTGGCTATCTATTTTACATGTCATTGTAAATTTCCATGTTACTCTCTCCATAAATCTCCCCTTCTCTCTCCTCCCCTCCCTCCATGTCCATAGGTCTGTTCTCTATGTTTGTTTCTCCACTGCTGTGGAGAATGATAAATTAATTCATCAGTGCCATCTTTTTAGATTCCATATATATATGTGTCAGTATATGATATTTATATTTCTCTTTCTGACTTCACTGAAGAGTGGGATGGGAGGGAGTTTCAGGACAGAGGGAACATGAGTGGTGTACCTATGACTGATTCTTCTAGATGTATGACAGAAAACCACAAAATTCTGTAAAGCAATTATCCTTCAATAAAAATTAAAAAGACTGACAGAGAAATTCTAATATATACAAGCCTTGTTGTCAGATAAAAAATATATTATTATAATTTAAAATAGCATAGAACAGGAATGGCATTACTTAGCAAGATTCTATGGGAAGCGGGACTGTCTTGGAATTTTTCCCATTACATGTAACAATAGATGATACTGAAAAATTTAAATCCATCTCAGGCTACATGAAAAGTTATTCTGGATCTTGGGAAGTTAGAGAAGTCTCTGTTCTGGTTGACCTAGAACACAAACCTAGGTTCTGTAGTCCTACACAATCAATTTGTCAGTTTGATAATACTGAAAAATTACTGCATTGTCAGATGATGAGAGATCTTCAAAAATAAAGCTAAGAAAATTCCAAGGGATTATCAAATGTGCTCATAAAATTAAAGGGACTTTCCTGGTGGTCCAGGGGTTAAGAATCTGCCTTCTAGTGCAGAGGACATAGACTTTATCCCTAGTCAAGAGCTAAGATCCCACATGTCACACAGAGCATCGAAGCCTGTGCACCTCAACTACTGAGCCTGTGTACTCTGGAGTCCATGCCCCATAACTAGAGAGAAGCCGTGTGCTGCAACAAAGAGTTTGCATACTTTAACAGAGACACTGTCACAGCCAAAATTTATTTTTATTTTTTTAAATTGAAGTTTGAAAGTTGCCTAGAGAAGATCTAATCTAAGCTTTTCATTCAAAGATGAGATTGATTTAGAAGTTACAGTCAAAACTAGAAAGAATACAAATGATACACCTTATTTGACACCAAGTTTCTATCATTTGGAACAGTAAACATGAAAAACTGAAGCCATTGACTTCATCTTGGTATCCTACCATTTTGTGCACAATCAGCAAATGCTTGCTAAAATAATTATGTGGTATCTGAAATAACCCAAATTTATACTAATTTCTCCAATACAACTATAGACCAATGATAGATCTCTGAGCTCTTCAACTTTTAATTTTCTTTAATATCCTAACTAATAGTGAATATTTGAGGAAATATCAAAGAAAATTTTTGAAGTAAAATATGCAAAAATACGTCATCTTCTGAATGTAGGTTAAACATTATTTATTTAGCTGGAAATGAAGATGAAGGTA
>SJYC01123779.1:0-11821 GCA_006408675.1 Madoqua kirkii | reverse complement strand
ATGAATAACACTGTATGAACATGCTTGTACTCAACAAATGGTCACAAAAATATGTGAAGCTTCTAAATTACCAAAAGAGAAATAAGGTGATTTGCAGCTATGGACCAGATTACTATCTCCTAAATTAAGACATTTTGTAATATATATTATTATATCGAAAGAATTATTTGTGAAAAAATCCAAAAATGACCTAATTGGGGTCAAAAGAAACTTCCATCCCCAACTCTATAATCTCTGTGTACTGGTGATCCTAGAAGATTAAAAACTAATATTTATAAACCTCAGTCAAGTCTTTCTTGTTTAAAGTAAAATGATTATATTTGCCTACAACAATATAAATAGAATAACTTATGGTGTAAGTATGACTGTTACATAAGATATGTTTACATATGGCCAAACATATCCAGATGGAAATAGGAAAAACTATAATTAATCATAAAGTTTTGTTATCCTACACCAAATCTGTAACTATCTAGAATAATGTGAAAGTCTGGCTTCAGGTAGCTAAAGCCCTTGAGACAGTCAGTAAACTACTCACTGATCTTTCTGTTAACTGAGATTCATGAACAAGTATCTTTTAGATCTTACAAAAAGGATTACCTTTTTCTGCTATCATCAGAAGTTTTTGACCTTTCTCTTTCTTCCCACAAGAAAATGCTCTAGAATTCCAATTTTATTTTAATATTTCAGTGTACAAATCAATATTTTTATTTCTACCGAAGTATCATCCCTCTACTGGTTTCCACTGTTTTGCACATTTGTGATTCTGAGAAAAACTGGATGCAAACATTTAATGTTCCAATACCCGTTGGATCATCAAAAAAGCAAGAGAGTTCCAGAAAAACATCTCCTTCTGATTTATTGACTATGTCAAAGACTTTGACTGTGTGGAACACAGCAAACTGTGACAAATTCTTAAAGAGATGGGAATAACAGACCACCTTACCTACCTCCTGAGAAATCTGTATGCAGGTCAAGAAGTAACAGGTAGAAGTGGACATTGAAAACAGATTGGTTCCAAATTGGGAAAGGAGTACGTCAAGGCTGTATATTGTCATCCTACTTATTTAACTTATATGTAGAGTACATCATGAGAATGCTGGAGTGGATGAAGCACAAGCTAGAATCAAGATTACTGGGAGAAATATCATTAACCTTCGATTTGCAGATAACACCACCCTTATGGCAGAAAGTGAAGAAGAACTAAAGAGCCTCTTGATAAAAGTGAAAGAGAAGAGTGAAAAAGTTGGCTTAAAACTCATTTTCAGAAAACTAAGATCACGGCATCCAGTCCCATCACTTCATGACAAATAGATGGGTGAACAGTGGAAACAGTGACAGACTTTATTTTGAGGGGCTCCTAAATCACTGCAGATGGTGGCTGAAGCTATGAAATTAGATGCTTGCTCCTTGGGAGAAAAGCTATGACCAACCTAGATAGCATATTAAAAAGCAGGGACATTACTTGGCCAACAAAGGTCCATCTAGTCAAAGCTGTGGTTTTCCCACAGTAGCCATGTATGGATGTGAGAGCTGGACTATAAAGAAAGTTGAGCACCAAAGAATTGATGTTTCTGAACTGTGGAGTTGGCAAAGACTCTTGAGAGTCCCTTGGCCTGTAAGGAGATCCAACCAGTCAATCCTTATGGAAATCAGTCTTGAATATTCATTGGTAGGACTGATGCTGAAGCTGAAACTCCAATACTTTGGCCACATGATGTGAAGAACTGACTCATTTGAAAAGACCCTGATGCTGGGAAAGACTGAAGGCAGAAGGAGAAGGGGATGACAGGAGATGAGATGGCAGGATGGCATCATCAACTCAATGGACATGAGTTTGAGCAAGCTCCAAGAGCTGTTGATGGACAGGGAGGCCTGGCATGCTGCAGTCCACGGGGTCGCAAAGAGTCAGACACAACTGAGCAAATTAACTGAAATGAACTGAAGTTATGCAAACTAATATTTGCTTAAAAATTAGATACTACTAAAGTTTCCCAGTCGTGTCCAACTCTTTGTGACCTCAGGTACTATACAGTCCATGGAATTCTCCAGCCCCAAATACTGGCCTTTCTCTTGTCCTGGGGATCTTCCCAACTCAGGGATACAATCCAGGTCTCCCTTATTTGCAAGCAGACTCTTTACCAGTTGGCCACAAGGGAAGCCCAAGAATATTGGAGTGAGTAGCCTCTCCCTTCTCCAGCATATCTTCTTGGCCCAGGAATCAAACCAGGGTCTCCTTCTTTTCAGACGGACTCTTGACCAACTGAGCTATCAGGGAAGCCTATTAATCAGATACCACATCAGATAAAAAATATTAATGAAGATCTGACTCGTTAAAATAGATTAAATATATGTATTAATATGGATCAATTAATCTGTAAAAAGCAGATTAAATATATTTTTAATAGAGCTTTTCCTTTTATATTTCAGCATTTCATTAGGGGGAATGAATGCATATTTTCTTTTAAAATATGTATCATTTAATGTACTGCACCAGATAGCAAATGCCTACTGGTCTTCTCTGGAGAGACTTGGATGGAAGGGTTAGGGTAGGGAGATGCATGGTATTAAAAGGCCTATTCTTGGGAATCTTTTAATAGCAACATTTAATATCTCATCTTAAGATTTTTCAATTCCCATCTTAAATTGTCATATTGGGTACTTTGCTGAAATTTTTCCTATTAATTTAAGTTTCATTAAAATTTGGTAGAAGATATTAGAACCCTCTTTTTCAGTGTTCTGTGTAGAAAAAAGAGCCATTTTGTTCTTGGATATCCTCATGATTTATCAAAAAATAAAATCCAAATCTAGACTGTCTTCATTGTGATAATGTGCCATTTTTAACCCTTGCTTCCAATCACCATGCCCACCATGATACTGTACCCATGAACAATTGTACTTTGAATCTTCCTAGGTGTTTTTATGTACCACTCACAGGCAGACTAAAAAAAAAAAAGTGAAATAACTGTCATTATGTTTTGGAGAAATTAATTGCTAGTGCATCAAGGTCCTTTCCAATGAGTCTACTATTTGCAACAGATGGCCAAAGTATAGGAGAGTCCACTTTAGCATCAGTACTTCTAATGACTATTCAAGGAAGATTTCATTTAAGATTGACTGGTTTGATCTCCTTGCTGTCCAAGGGACTCTCAAGAGTCTTCTCAAGCACCACAATTTGAAATCATCAGTCTTTGGCTCTAGCCTTCCTTATGGTCCAACTCTCACATGTATATATGACCAATGGAAAGAAAAACAAAACAAAACAAAACATAGCTTTGACTATACAGACGTTTGTATCCATATTTTAAAATAAAATTAAAAAAAAAACATGTGCACTTACTTTTATTAACATATTTAACACAGTTTATTAAAATGTCACCATTTCGCCATGTGATCATTATAAACATTATTAATGAGATATTTTATAGTGTTAATATTTCGTACTAACTCTTCAAAATCTCAGCTTGGATTAGCCACAGCTGAATTGGTCATGTGGACTAACGGCCTCTGTATTGCCAATAGTGGTTTAATATGTTCCTGTCCTGAAGGTCTATTGTTTTTCCTAAGAAAACTGTACAGAAGTGAGAGTTGAATACTGAAGGACCTTACAAATAAATGCCATTCACCTGTCTTAACATAAAAAAAGACTGTTAACTCTTTAAAAACCAAAAATAAACATTGCTTTTGGCTAACTTTAGTGTAAGCATTCCCGATAGTCTAAGAGGAAAAATGAAAAGAAATAAACTCTGATGTTATATGAAGAACAGCAACAACAACAAAACAAAATTCGAAGCATTCTTTTGCTGTGTAAATGGTTTTAAAAGCAAAAGCATGGCTCATGCTATTAGAATTGACTTGGAACTGAAGAAAAGCCTAAGAAAGTCAGAAAGCATATAGCTGAGCAGACCAGTCACAGAAAGAGAGATGCCTTTCACAACATGCAGGTTCTTTCAGACTGTGGACTGACAGTCTGTAAGAGTTGAAAACAGCAGGGTATATAATAATTGGGTACTTCATTACATGCTAATGATTCAGTCAGTATATCAATAAAAGTATTTAATGTGGGTAGAAATACAATCGCTCATTATAGGTTCATTTTTTAATGGGTTATATCTTTCCATAGGAATTTAACTTCATTGCTAACAACCTAGTCTGTTTCTAAGTAATATATGTTGTGCCATTCTATGATAGTAAAGCACTTAAATTTGTGGAAGTTTGTGTTTACACGGCTTTATTTTGCTTGTGAAATACAGGAACCACAATATTTAGGGTGAAAAAAAGACATTGAAAATAATAAAGGATTTTTTTTTTAAGGGCAGCTTCTTTGGAAGTACGGAAAAATATTTTGATAAGTTGCATATCATTGGCTGAATTCATCAAAAATATAAATCATAAAACATTGTGTAGGGGATTTTAGACTAGGATATTCTTAATTGTATCCCCAGGAGCAAGAAAACAATGAACTTGATTAAGAACTGTCGCTACTGGGATGTGCCTGGTAATCGGATGGCTAAGACTCCACATTTGCAATGCAGGGGCTCAGGTTTGATCTCTGGTTAGGGAATTTAGATCCCACATGTTGCAACTAAGAATCCACATGCCACAATGATCAAGGATACTACATGCTTCAATTAATACCTGAGCAGCCAAACAAATAAATATTTGAAAAATAACTGTCTCTCCTAAGGTTGGGATCCATTTGTATTCAAGAGCATGTATGTAAAAGGAGAAAATATTTCAAAAGCAATTGCAGTCTCTAAAATCCTTATCCAAAATTAGGTAAAAGAGATACGAAAGGGAAATATAAGGTTTGTTACATAGAATAAATTCATTCTTAATATTGCATTTTTGCATTTAAATTCAATGAGAAATGTCTTTTCATTTTGTGGTCAACCATTTTCTCCATCCTAATTTTATGGAAAAGGTCTGTTTTCATTCCAATCCCAAAGAAAGGCAATGCCAAAGAATGTTCACACTATCATACAATTCACATTCCAGTAAGGTTATACTCAAAAATCCTTCAATCTAGGCTTCAGCAGTACGTGAACTGAGAACTTTCAGATGTGTAAGCTGGATTTAGAAAAGGCAGAGGAACCAGAGATAAAATTGCCAACATTCATTGGATCACGGAAAAAGCAAGAGAATTCTGGAAAAATAACTACTTCTACTTCATTAATTGCATTAAAGACTTTGACTATGTGGATAACAATAAACTGTGGAAAATTCTTAAAGAGATGGGAATACCAGACCACCTTATTTGTCTTCTGAAAAACTCGTATGCAGGTCAAGAACCAATAGTTAGAACCGACAGGAAAGAACAGACTGGTTAAAAATTGGGAAAGAAGTGCATCGTCACCTTGCTTGTTAACTTATATGTAGAATGCATCATGTGAAATGCTGGGTTGAATGAAGCATAAATTCGAATCAAGATTGCTGGGGAAAATATCAACATCAGATATGCAGATGATACCACTCTAATGGCACAAAATGAAGAGAAACTAAAGAGCTTCTTAATGAAGGTGAAAGATGGGAGTGAAAAAGCTGGCTTAAAACTCAACATTCAAAAAACAAAGATCGTGGCATTCAGTCTCATGACTTCCTGGCTAATAGAAGGGGAAAAGTGGAAGCAGTGACAGAGTTTATTTTCTTGGCTTCCAAAATCACTGTGGGTGGTGACTGCCATCATGAAATTAAAAGACGCTTGCTCCTTGGAAGCAAAGCTATGAAAAAAGTAGACAGTGTATTAAAAAGCAGAGACATCACTTCTCCAACAAAGGTCCATATAGTCAAAGCTATAGTTTTCCAATAGTCACATACAGATATGAGAGTTGGACCATATAAAAAGATGAGAGCTGAAGAACTGATGCTTTCAAATTGTGTTGCTGGAGAAGACTCTTGAGAGTCCCTTGGACTGTAAGGAGATCAAACCTGTCAATCCTAAAAGAAATCAACCCTGAATATGCATTGGAAGGACTAATGCTGAAGCTGAAGCTCCAAAACTTTAGCCACCTGATGCGAAGAGACTCCTCATTGGAAAAGACCCCGATGCTGGGAAAGATTGAAGGAGAAGGGGGCAACAGAGGATGAGATGGTTAGATAGCATCACCAACTCAATGGACATAAATCTGAGCAAATAGTGGGAGATAGTGACAACAGAGG
Organism: Madoqua kirkii; assembly: GCA_006408675.1. NCBI lineage: Eukaryota > Metazoa > Chordata > Mammalia > Artiodactyla > Bovidae > Madoqua > Madoqua kirkii. The sequence goes on along the minus strand of SJYC01123779.1, from coordinate 5,662 downwards.
AGCCTACTGTGCTGTAGTTCATGGGGCTGCAAAGGGCTGGCCATGACATAGCGACTGAAAAACAACAATTTTATCCAGTCTGGTTTTATCAAAGTCAAGCACTGACACCTATATACCAAGTGAATGATAATAAGCTTTCATATCCAGATGACAAACACTTACACTTTTAATCTATCTCTCTCTCTATGTACACAGACACATACACATATATTTATACTTATAAATATATATATATATAAATGTGAAACTGAAAGTGAAGTCTCCCAGTCGTGTCCGACTCTTTGTGATCCCCACGGACTGTAGCCTGCCAGATTCCTCTGTCCATGGGATTTTCCAGGCAAGAATACTGGAGTGGGTTGCCATTTCCTTCTCCAGGAGATCTCATGACCCAGGGATTGAACTCAGGTCTCTTGCACTGTAGGCAGACACTTTACCGTCTGAGTCACCAGGGAAGTCCCTATATATTAATATAAAATATACATATATATTTAAGAGATCAGGAACACACAGATGGCTATAATCAACTATATGCAGCATTCTCAAAGTGATAAAATGCTATTTAAAACATGAAAACTACAACTTGGAAATTTTTTTGTGAAAACATCTCTCTAAAAAATTCTTTAGGATATATGCAGTTAGCTGGATTCCATTGAATAGCATGTGTCTGAGGAAGGGGTAGAGAAGCTTTGTGTTTGCTGCCAACATTGCTACGCATTTCCCCATAATCAGATATGCTTTTGTTCTTTCAGATTATGTTTTCAGATTGTAATGTGATGTGCCCTTGTTCAGGCTTTTACTGGAAAATTACTCACTGCACCTGTGCAAAAATTCTACCAGTGCTCCTTAAACTCTACACATCTGTAAGAAAACCTTCATTGTTATGTATTCAAGCATCCAGGCACCTAGTTATGGAGTCACTTCTATGTCATAGGTCAAAAAATATGTTGAGTTTTAGAAAAGTTCAGCAAGTTATGCCATTAACTGAGAGGAAAAATAACTATGAAGAGCAAAGGGCTCTGCATTTTTCAATCTGTAGTCACTGTTCTAAAGAAAGAACGTGGCCTTTTAGAACTATGAAATAACTTTGTCCTTCATAAAGAGTCACATTATGTCCATATATTGCAAAACATTATGTCCTGAGCTTTGGAGTTCAGCAAGAATCATAACTACTTTGCAAAGCTGCATGCAGTTTAATTTATCTTGCAAAAATATGAAACACAATATTCAACAAGGCCCTAAACCAAGTATATATTAATCTGTTCAATATCATTTCTCCTTTGCCTCCTTACAATGCTTTTTCTCTGCCTTGGAGTAACCTAGTTTCATGGTATTTATAAACACTAAATAATATGGACCAAATGACAAAAGGCCTGGTTTAGATCTGAATTTGTCATTTACTAACTGGGCAAACTTGAGCAAGAAATTTAACTTGCTTGTTTTTCCTCTCTCCCTGTATTATGTGGAAATTTATAAATATTCCAATAAAATCTTGAAATTATTATGAGGAATAAAAAGATGATATTTATGAAAGTTTTGTGTCATACTCTCAAGAATCTATCACAACTGTTTTATTATCAAGCTGACAAATGTTTAACTGATATATTGGTAACTTTTTTGCTACATACTCAGGCTTTCTTTTGTTTTATCAGCACTGAATAATTGATGCTTTTGAACTGTGGTGTTGGAGAAGACTCTTGAGAAACCCTTGGACTGCAAGCAGATCAAATCAGTCAATCCTAAAGGAAATCAGTCTTGAATATTCATGGGAAGCTGAAGCTTCAATAGCCTAGCCACCTGATGCAAAGAACTGACTCACTGGAAAAGACCCTGATGCTGGGGAAGACTGTGGGCAGGAGGAGAACGGGACGAGAGATTATGAAACTATTGGATGGACATGAGTTTGAGTAAACTCTAGGAGTTGATGATGGACAGGGAAGCCTGACATGCTGCAGTCCATGGGTCACAAAGAGTGGGACATGACTGAGCTGATTTGAAAAACTCTTCATTTATACACAAACAGATCTGCATTACAGGCAGTGGTATACACTCTGCTGTGATCACCCCATGTGTAAGAAGTTTTTGGTAAGCACAGGGGAGAAACTGGCCTCTCTCATTCCCAAAGCCCTGAGTAGAACTGTTAAGACAGAAGCTAAGGAACAGGAAATAGACAGAAACCAGTCTCTCTCACCCACTCTATACACATAGTGGGATCCTCCTTACTTCCTGTCTTAGTTTGTTGGGACTGTTATAACAAAATACCACAAACTGGATGGCTTTTGAACAACAGAAATTTATTCCTCCCAGTTCTAGGGGCTGGAAATTAAAAATCATGGTGCCGAAGATTCTACGTTGGGAAGCTCACACTTCCTCCCCAGCAGCCATTTGCTCTGTGGCCTCATGTGGTGGGAGGTGCAAGGGAAACATTCTCCTGCCTCTTTTTGTCCTTTCTTTAGTGGTTAAGTCTTGTCTGACTTGTTTATGACCCCAAGGACTATAACCCACCAGGCTCCTCTTTCATTGGGATTTTCCAAGCGAGAATACTAAATAAAGTGGATCTCCTCCTCGGATCTCCTTCACTCAGGAATCAGGCCCATGATTTCTACGTTGGCTGGGGGTTCTTTAGAGCCACTGGGGACATCCCAGGCTTCTTTTACAAGGGCAATAATCCCCTTCATAAGGATTCCACCTTCATGACCTAATCAATTCCTCCTAATACCATCAATTTGAAGGTTAGCATTTCAGCATATGAATTTGGGGGCACATAGATATTCAGAATATAGAACATCCCAAGCACAAAGGGAATCACTGAGATGAATAAACCTGGAAAGGTATTTCATAGCTTATTTTCTAAGTAGAAATTAAATAAAAAATTTTTATTCTCAAAATATAGAAAAACTCTCCTTTCTTCTATGTATATACATTTTTTAAGACACTAGTCAACATGTAACCACTGAGGGGATGACACTGCCAGATATTATGTTCCTACTAGGTGTTATGCACTCTGGATGGGACTTCACACAAGATAACTCATAGTTTTAGGCATAAGTTAACTGGGGACATGGAAGTTCTGAAAATTTCCCATGATCAGATAGCAGGTAAGTAGCTGGATGACGACACTTGATCACATGTGTCCAAGGCAACAGTCACCATCTTAACAGAAGAGTAAATGATTGGATATAAAATAAACACCAATGGACAGGAGTTTGAGCAAATTCTGGGAAGCCTGAATAGTGAAGGACAGGGAAGCCTGGAGCTCTGTAGTCCATGGGAGTCAGTTACATGACCGAGTATTGAACAACAAAACTGCAAATAAAATGCACTCCAGTCAACATCATAAAGGTGTCCACCTATCATAATACATATTACATTGTAATTTTAATGAAAGAAAGCAAAAATTCTATAATGTATTTTAAATTACCAGGATTACAAAGGTATGTGAGTACCACTTGTAAAATAAAGTGGAGGTGATGACTCAGAATTCTTAAATTCAGAAATATTTAATTCTTCAGCATTAGGAAATATGTCTAATTTCTCTGTACTATACACACAATTTCATTTCAATCATTAGTTTCACTTAAAATAAGAGGAATATAAATACTATTTTCAGTTCAGTTCAGTCACTCAGTAGTGTCCGGTTCTTTGTGACCCCATGAATCGTAGCACGCCAGGCCTCCCTGTCCATCACCAACTCCAGGAGTTCATTCAGACTCACGTCCATCGAGTCTGTGATGCCATCCAGCCATCTCATCCTCTGTCCTCCCTTTCTCCTCCTGCCCGTAATCTCTCCCAGCATCAAAGCCTTTTCCAATGAGTCAAAATTTCATTTCTGGGTATTTAAAAATCCTTCCAATATTAAAAAAATAAATAAATGTCTGTTGCACCCAAAAGAGTGTAATATATGTCTTAGAATTGCTTTACTTTATTAATTAAATTATACGTGCTTGCTGCTGCTGCTGCTGCTAAGTCACTTCAGTCGTGTCCGACTCTGTGGGACCCCATAACACTCTGTGTTACCTGGGCAGCCCACCAGACTCCCTTGTCCCTGGGATTCTCCAGGCAAGAACACTGGAGTGGGTTGCCATTTCCTTCTCCAATCCATGAAAGTGAAAGTGAAAGTGAAGTCACTTAGTCTTATCCAACTTGTAGTGACCCGGTGGACTGCAGCCTATCAGGCTCCTCCGTCAGTGGGATTTTCCAGGCAAGAGTACTGGAGTGGGGTGCCATTGCCTATGTTTAAATCTCTACTATTTTATAGGAATGTCTAGGTTACCAAAATAGTTATCACTAAGAATGATTTTTTTTTGAGGATAACACTCAAAGAATAATTACAAATCTCATTTAAACAACCCATTTGGATTTACTGGATTTTCTTAGTTATCAGTGATTCAATATAACCATTAAATAGAAACCCAGTGTGGTAAAATCAGATCACTTAGAACACTCCTTTTTTATAGAGTTAGTTGTAACAGCAGTAATTCAAAATACTTTGTTAACATTTCTGTGTTACTTTAGAATTTCCAGAACTGCAGACTACCTAAAGTTTATTGCCCTATGGCAAGAGTGAAAATGAAAGAAAGCCTTTTGACAGGAAAGAAAAACAAGTTTGTGAATAGTATTAAGTGATGCCCTATTACACTTGAACATGTTCAAGAGGGAAAATGTCTATATCTTTCTCTAATAGATTGTAAAAGGCTCATTTTAAGAAGGAAAGAAATAATGGAATGTTGCAGAGAACATCTATTCACTAGGCTCTTCTGAATGAAAATTATGAATGTAAAATTGGGAGACAGTTTCTGGGCTTTTTGCAGATAAGATATCTGCATATGAATGCTCTTTGTTTCAATGATTCCTGTAAGGTTTTACACTGAGGGTGTAATGCTATATAACTGTCGTTACTTCAGCTTTTTATATAATTATATACAAATGTTATAAAAGATGCTGTGTTAATCCAAAATTGAACATCTTTTTTTGTTCTTCTCAGCTCTGAAAGCTGGTGAATGATCCCAAGTCACAATGGCAACCTTATAGCTGTAGGAGGAACGGGTTTATTTGTATTAATGCCATGGAGTTCAATATGATTTGTTTTCTGAGACATCCAAAAAAATAAAAAAGAATTGTTATTGGTTGATTACTAAACATGGATTTTTGGTTCCTTTCCTCCAAGACAAGTTTTAAAAATAGGATCATTTAAAGGAAGTCAGTGGCACAAAGACCTAAAAATGCTTCGAGGATAGCTACAGGGCGTTTATTCCTTACTAAATGATTCTCTATCACTCAGATCACTGGCAATGTTAATTTGAACCCTATTTCCACACATATTCTCTATAAAACCTGATGCACATACGTCTACAGTAAAAATTAAATATTGAAATCAATCAGTGGAGCAAAATTTGCAGAGGCAATTTGTTTTTTCTTGGTAGAGTTTTTTGTGGGCAAAACATGAAACCAAGATTTTATTTCTACATAACAGTGAAAATATATTATATGATATTAAATAGTTTAACTGTGCTCTACTAAAGAATGCTTTTCCATATCCAATTTTGCTTACTATTAACACTCAGATAAGAATTTGCTATTTTATTAACCCACAATAGCATAGCAACTGGCAAAAAAAAAATGTTTCACACAATTTTATACAAAAGTTAAATTAAATATTTAATCT
>SJYC01123772.1:0-14108 GCA_006408675.1 Madoqua kirkii | reverse complement strand
ATTTTTACTAAGAAGTATTTTAATAATTTATCAAACATATAATAAAATAATCCTTGTTAAACTACAATTTTAGAATTACTTTTCTTAAAAATATTCTTACACTATAAAGAGATTCCAGTATTAAATAAACATGAACATTGTTGGCTATCACATAAAGATTTTGATTTGTATCTCTGGTTTAAAATTTCAGCAAAAGAAGAATTATGAAAATGATGGATACTTTTGATTAATGATTGGCTGAAAATATACAAGGTTTTAAATATATATATATATATATATATTAAAAATACATTTTCATTACCACAAAATCCAAAGTAAATTTATTCTTAATTTTTATGATTAGGGCATATTTCAGGATGTTTTAAGCAGAAATAAAACCAATATTTATTTTTGGCACCAACAAAAGCCTGAGGAGTACAAAAATGTATCATGCATATTGAATCCGGATCTCTGGTCGTGTGACACAGGAAATCAGACAGACTGAAATAGAGTCACTGAAATTAAAGCATCATAAGAGATATGATGGCAAAGAGATATAAAGATATGAGATATGAAGGCAAAGAACTGACTTTTAAACCTGGCTCTCCTTTTAAGTATATAATTGTGGGTTCACTATTTATTTTCTGTAGATGATGATCAGTCTATCCATAAAACAAAAACTGAAACACATGATTCTATTTATCATCAAATAGAGCTTTTGTGTGATTTATTTATCTACTCTCTGATACTTGTTATCATACTTTATCAATAAATTAGAGTATTTAAAGAAAAAAATGACAAAAATTAAATTGTTCTCTATATCCCAAACACATTTATCTTCACTTCTTTTTTGAGTGTTAACCCATAAGTATTTATAAAAATGCAGTTTTAAAAAATTGTTTCTTACATCTTTAAATATTAATTATATAAAAATACAAGTTAATAAAATTTAAACTAGAATGGAATTAAATTCTATTCAAACTATACATATAAAATGGAAGCACTGATATTAATTCTAAAACAATTTTAACAACAACAAAACTCTTCATCAATATGACACATCAAAAGGACCTCAAACATGAGTGAGAATAAAGTCATGAATGGGTTCATATATATGTGTGTATGCATGCATCCACCTATATCCATACTTTCCTACAGTCACATGCACACATATATATTAATGCCTCCCCTTTCCTTTCCATCACATTGGTCTAGAAATATTATCTTTTTTAGCAACTATTTTTTTCTTCTGCTAAATCTGTAATAAGTTTATAGTTTGATTACCTGAATAAATCAATTTTGTACTTCATAAATTTTACAACTGAATACTTACTCTTCAACAAGTTTACACACGTGGATTGCACACACATACATAGGATAGACATCAAAGAGATACACAAAAAGAGAATGATAATTACATGCAAACAGCCTATGAGAATTCTTTGCTGCACTAATTTAAGACGAGTCTATCTAAATCTTGAGTCAGAGGCCTTTGAAAAATGTCTAATCCCTACTTTGGAAGAAAAACCCTCCAGTAAAAGTGTTATCAACAAAAATATAAAGCTTCTGGAGAAATTTCAAGTGTACTGGAAAAAAAATTTCTGCAATAAAAAAATCCACATTCAAGGCACCTACTAATTATGAATCTTGTAGAAACAAGATGGGGATTACACAGAAAAGGACCTGATTTTATTATTTGGTATTAGAAGGCCCTAGTGGCCACAATATACAATATTAAAGCTGCTTTATTTTAGTTTTTCATTTGCTCAAACTATGAAATATTTTCTGTCTTGCTTATTTGCAAATAAGCAACTATATCCTACTCAATTTGAATACTTAAGTATGAGAAGTTATAACTATTGTAAGATGTGCCAACAATAAAGAAAAAAATTTCAAATCACAAATATGATTCTATACTTAAATGATAACTAAATCAAATATTTGTATTATTAGAATATCCTAATATACTCATTTAATTGATAATTTTATGACTGTCATGATGCATATCCTAAATTTGTATAAGATTGAAAATGACATATTTTTTAAAATGAAGAACTATAATAACACATGAACTGACAAGAAGATTCTATAACAACAAATCAATTCAGAAAGCAGTCAGTTTCTGATTAATAATTATCCTTAAATGACTTTTGCGGCTGTTGTTTAGAAACCTTTTTTCCCACTGAAAATATGTTATTTGGATTTCCGAGTATTGCCTTAAATTTGATGGGTGAGCACATGTGTGCATAATAAGTGTACTCACATATAATAATAAGTGTACTCACATACAAGTTGTTGACAGGGCTTGAATTTCATCTGTTTAAGAAATCTGTCAATATATTCTGTTCATTTATAGCATTTGCCAACAATGAATTCAAGAGCTATCTGCAACAGAGAGTTTCAACTGTAGTTGCACATTAGAATTACATAAAAGCTTTTAAAATCTGATGCCTGAAGATTACCCCAGACCAATTTATTCTGAAATTCTGTGGAAAGGGCCTGGACATGGGTATTTTTACAGCCTTCAAAGGTGATTATTCTGAGCATTATCTATAACCACAGATCCATACATTTTACTTATGTCCTTCCATCAGCATCAATGAGAAGTCAGCTGATAATATAAAATAACTTAGAACAATAAACAGTTATTCTAGGATCAAGAATGTTGCCAGATGAATACATTCAGTTTAAAAAGTCTTGTAATTAGAGGCATATTTAATTATCCTCAAGAATGTGAAAGCATTTTAAAATTACTAACCCTTTATATAATCAATGTTATGTTGTTATAGATACCAATGTTATGAAGAATTGTAGGCCTTCATTATCTAAATGTAATATCCTTCAAAACATTATCAATAAATACACTTGTGCTATTTTACTATTTTAGTTAGAGAAGATAAAACTAATTAAAAGAGCCAATTACTAATGACTTTCATGTATAAGTGGAAAAGGAAATGGCAACCCACTCCAGTATTCTTGCCTGGAGAATCCCATGGACCAAGGAGCCTGGCAGGCTACAGTCCATGGGGTCACAAAGAGTCAGACACGACTGAGTGACTAACACTTCATGTATAAGGCATTATATACAGGATACAGTAAATATATTCTCTAATTCTCACAACAGTGCCATAGAGATATTAAGTACAAACAATAAATTGCTTAGAGCCAAATAACTTCTGTAAATGGCAAGCATGTCTGAATTCAAAATTCATCTTTTTAACCTTAACTCCCTTGTCTATTTATATCCATGAAACCCTGGTAATATCAAGACTTCAGTGTGTTCATAATGACAAATGAATAAAAACTCTTACTATGAATATTATTCCTAAAATTTCATTATTGAAAACATTAGATACAATCTAGTTCACATTTACCTCCTCATTTAAGTAAGAAGAACTGAGACTCTGAAGTGTTTAATTTGCCTCACAGAATGTCACTAACACAAAATAGAGTTAGATTATAAACCATTTCCTCTCACCTTCCATCTTTCTGCTGCCCGACACTGTCCACCCTCATTTATGATAAATGAGTACTGCCTTTCTGTAACAGATGACATCATTTTAAAAACTGCCTTACAAAGGTGAAAGCACCAGTGAATACTAGGAGCTGCTGCTGCTGCTAAGTCTCTTCAATCGTGTCCAACTCTTAGCAACCCCATGGACTGAAACCTACCATGCTCCTCCGTCCATGGGATTTTCCAGGCAAGAGTACTAGAGTGGGGTGCCATTGCCTTCTCCAGATACTAGGAGAGAAAGTACTAAATGTATACTCAGGAACTGTCATTTAAGGAATAATTAGTTTGTACCATAACTTCACCTGAGAGGTTCAGCAATCATGAACAAAAGCATAATATGCACCATATTTGTATGGTTATATTTTATATTCAAAGAGAAGTGAAGCACACTCAACTTATCTCTTGTTATAAAACTTGACTATAATAATTTGATTACAAAGCAGTTTACAAGGCAAACTAAATATAGAAGTGTTTCTCAAAGCTTACAGGGCATATGAATCAAATGGGAATCTCATTACCCTGCAGCTTCGATTAAGTAGTTCTGGACTAGGGCCTAAGGTACTACATATTAACAAGTTTTCAGGTGATACCAATGCTACTCAAAATGTGGTCCATGCATCTCATTTGGTCAAGCAAGTTAACAGAAACCTATCACATCATCCTATAGAATTATTAACTGTGATACTTATTAAAATCATTTTTTACATAGAAAAAAAGAAAGCCAGTAGAAGACAAGCATATCTGCAATGGAAGAAGTTCAGCTAGTCTGCTACAATGGACACTCAATTATAGGAACAAATAATTCAAGAATTACAACAGACTCTAAAAACTGTCATAAAAGTTCAAGAATAGACATACTGCCAAAATATGCATACAAAATTTGTAAGTAAATCCGCACTTGAATTTAAAATGAAAGCACTTAGTACACGGATGCTTTTAATAAATCCTACTTGATGATGACACTCACTTTCTAATAATGTGGATGATGATGGGAGTAAAGGAAGGCATGCATGCAATTTCCTTTTATTAACTTGATATGTCTAAAAACAGATTTTTCATGACTTGCAAAAGAAAGTTTCTAAGGACTGCTTTAGAATAACAAGCATGCCACATGAATAGTTTCATGTCCTTGATCCATATGCTATGATTAAACCCTAAAATGTTGTCATACTGGTTTTTAAACAGTTCTAGGAACAGTCAATTGAACTCTCAGCTTTAAGACTACATAGTCCTTTCTTATTTATCCTAACCTTGTATGACTCCACTTGCCTTTTAGTTCATTATTATAAGTACGAATGCACTGAAAGAAATGAACAGAAGATGGTCCAGTGGGGTCATGGCAAGAGTAGAGTGACAGGACCCATCAAATGCTGTAGTTTAAAATACTTTCAATACATTAGGGACAAATGAAAACCCTTTCAGCACTTGATATTAAGTACATTAAATATTCTGTTTACCAGCCCTCATCCACTGTGTGCTGTGGTAGTCATAATCATTTTTCACACCAGTGAAACCTCTCAAATATTTAATAAATATTTCTTCTTCAAGATCCATATAGTCTTGAGGCTGTTTACTCAAGTACATCAAGCATCACAAAGAGAAGCAATTGCTTTATGTTTTAAGTAGTGTTTCCAAGCAAGTGTCGTTTATCATCAAGAATACTTGCACATGCTTCAATAGATAAAGTCCGTATCTGTACATCTGGTAGCCAAAATGATTATCAGACCTCTTCTGGAAGCATCTTTTCTAAGCAATAACCTTCCTGAGTTTCCAAATATGACTTAAGAACAAAGAACACATTTCATTTTTCCAACCACCACCACCATTTCAAAATTATTAAGACAATTTTATAACTTCACAACTGGTGATTCTGAAGCCAGACTTTCCCCCTTTTTAATCCATGTCACATAATTCATAAAATCAATTTTTTCTAATCTTATTGCTCACCTACTCATAGTCCTTAATATTCCTTGTTGCCTAACAGAATTAAGTACAAAGTGTCTAAGCTTTAACAAGCTATACCTAAGATACCCTAAACGTATCTCCAGAGTTGTTCTTCAGCTTGCTGAGGTCATGACTTACTGTAAGTTTTATGTGTTTCCTCATTTCCATTTCTTCCAGCTGCTTCCTTTATTTGGATTATTTTCTCTGTCTCTGCCAAGTCAAATAATTTCCATCTTCCTTATTTTAAATATCATCTCCCTTGTCATTCCCTCATGAAGCTTTTCCTCATTTTCTAATGAAGTAAACTTTTATTCTTTTCCTTCATTTCTTTTTCTTTACTTTTTTCTCCCTTCCTGTAGGTTTCCCTGGTGGCTCCAGGGAAAAGAATCTGCCTGCCATGCAGGAGACCAGGGTTCAATCCCTGGGTCAGGAAGATCCCCTGAAGAAAAAAGTGGCAACCTACTTCAGTATTCTTATCTGAGAAATTCCATGGAAAAAAGAGCCCTTCAGGCTACAGTCCATGAGGTTGCAAAGAGTCAGACACAACTTAGTGACTAAAAGCAACAAATACTGATGACAACATATTAAACTATATACTTCTTACAGTAGATGATTATTATGATAATTAGATAAGCATTTTAAAATTACTTAGTTCTTTTAACAGAAGAAATATCACAGAAGGTTTATTGCAATCATGAGGACTACAGGAATCTGTTCTGTTAAAATAAGAAATTCAATTAACTAAAAACACTTCCATCTGAAAAGAGACCTTGGAATTTGATTGGCTGTTCCAATTAAACATGAGGGTGGCAGCCATTCCAGATGGCAAAGACATATTTATAAAAAGTTTTACATAGAGAACCTCAGTGTAAGAAGGGACATTTAAGTTCATCTAGTTTAAACCAATATCTGAATCATTTCTTCTACAGACAATTATTTGATCCCAAATTCTTCTTAATCCTCTCTCCACACTGGGAATCCACTATACTTCAAATGGTCTTTTCATTTTAACAACAAATCTAATTTCTAGAATTTTCTTTATATAAAACTGTGTTGCCTTATTTGCCCAACAACCATTTTTTGGAACAACACTCATCTGTTTTTCACAATAAAGCCCTTTAATATTTGAAAACCACGATGCTGGTCACCATAAATTCTGCCTTTTCTTAATTTATTCTCAATTTTTATAATGAATTTGTCAGTTTTATTTTTTTATTTGACTTCTTGGAAACTGCCTGTATATGCTAGCATATAATTTTGTCAAGATAATTTTTAATATAATTTCCAGACTGCAGGGATGGGTGAAAGAGAAGAATATTTTCACCATTTGATGACAGGGTATTATACTTGTATTCTCTCAAATTTGCCATTGATATTTTGACACTCTTGTGATACAATTAACTACTTTTGACCATATAACAACTCCAAAATTTTGATTTAGCTTTAAAAAGTATAGCTTTAATTATATAAATTAAATCATTTTTGCTAGTATGGCAAAAACATCTTATTATAAGTAATTTTGAACCATATTTGGCATCCTACCTGAAAATTCTTGATACTAGTATTTGTCTTCCAGATTCTTAAAATCATGATTTCATTTCCTTAATACAGTACTGGTCTCTTCACACTAACTGAAGTTTTTGCATTCAGAGCCAAATGAGCTATTCTGAGTTGTGCCAAGCAAGCTTACTGTAGCTACTCATTGAAATTACAGCAAACAAAAAAATGTGTCACCGCTTATAATGCAGGACTAATTCATTTTTCATGTCTGAAAAATATAATTATATGTTTTAATATAAAAGATATTGCTATATATATATAGCATAAACATTTTGCAAATCTAAACTAATGGAAATACATGTTTTAAAAGTAGAGTGGTTTTTAAGTTACAAGGTACATGAATTAGAAATTCAAGAAGATTTTATTATCTAAATAATTATGGAGCTCCTGTACAAAACCATTTTGTTCTATGGGACAGGGTAAAAATTTAAGTTAATGGTATATCTGATTTAAGTCAATGGTTATTGGATAGAGTTGGATACTTTCCACAGATTCATTATCAGAGATTTTCTTAAATTTGTACATAACTTTAGCTTCAGTAGTGTATTTACCCTCACCATTATCTAGTCAGGCAAATTTGGCTCTGGGAAGTAAATGATGTAACTAGAAGAAAAATTTCCTTCATCTGTAGTATCTTAAAAGGACATTTATTTCTAAGCTAGCCCATAGAAATAATTTACAGTCAGCCCTCTGTATCCGTGGATATGCACACTAAGCCACACTATACAACAGACTTGGGCATCTGTGAATTTTGATACTTGTGGAGGTCCTGAAACCAATTGCCTGAGGATAACAAGGGCCTTACTGTGATAGCTTTACTTCCTAGTCCCAACAACCTGTTTTCATTATTAATTTAATGATGAGATGTAATTAAAGTAAATATTATGGGCACTCTAGAAGAGAAATAAATTGAAAAGTGATTAATATTTGCCTTAAGGACAGATTGATGTTTATGGTTATTTAAGGAAATGTTCAAGTCATGTCCACCCACCTTGCTTTCATAGGAGGGTAGGTTTTATTCTTGAGTATTTCTGATGCATACTGACACTTAAAAAAAAAAATCGTTGGTAGAGATACCAACATTTCTTTCATCAGTATTCTTAAGATGCTGTCAAACCACCAGCAGCCCAGTCTTTAAAAACATGAGATCTTGGATATTCATTTCAGTTAGCTATATTGTGGGAACAACTTTGATCTTTATAAAAAGAGATTTCTGAAATATCTCTAGTCATAACATAAACCACCAACAGTTTCCTACTCTAGCTAAAGTATCTATTATATATATCCAAAGACATTTGCATTTAATATAATTGTAAAGTATTTATGGAAAGGGGGAAAAAATTCTACACTGAAATAGTGAAGATCTATGGACATAGATGAAGAGCCTTCATAATACTCCCAGCCATTATTTTGGAGGTAGTAATACAAGGCAGGACTTAATTTTCTTTTCACACTATATTTAGAGTCACTTAATGACCTTAAATTTACACCTAGAAGGACTTGTACAAAGTTTCTGAATGTCAGGGTAGCTTAAGTGACAGATGAGAAAGTCATCAAGCCATTCTGAATCCCAGAAGTCTGGCTAGTCTCCATACAATCTTTGGAAAGGCCTGGAGCTTTTTTGCTCATTCCTTTAAGAATAGCATGAAGCAGGCTGGCAGGCTTTCTGCAGCAGTTGAGTGAATTCTGACAGTCCTTGCATACTCCTTCATGCCAAGTCTAAACTGACATGAAAAAGGGGCTTATCCCTGCACCCTTTGTCATGTGTGCCTGCAATATGTAACTTGAAGAATTTAAAGCTTCTTGTCCTTTCTCTTTAGACAATAAATATGCAAAAACATCAGAAGTTTTAAAATATATGAGGGAAGAGTGAGAAAGGGCAATTTAACATACTTACTTTCCACAATTTGATTACCTCATTACTAAATTTTCAAGAACATAAAGTTGTGTGCAAATATCGTCATGGCATAATTTCCTATAATTAGCTTGAATAACTGGATTCTAGCAATGTGTCTGCTACCTACAGGCCTTTACAATATTTGGGTAAGTCATTTAATTTCTAGATTTCTCATTCTCCACTTCTTCAACTGTAGAATGCTTGTAACATTTCCTTTACTACTTAATGGAATTGGTTTCTAGTATCTACTAATGATGAGACAAAATATGCTTTTTCTAGAACTCTCTGCAATTGATTTATTATAATAAGTCACAGGGAAATCCTCAAATTACATTCCATTTTAGCCCATGCCAGATTTTGAAGTGTTGATCATTTTCCAATTCCCCCCACCCCGATATGTATCTTTTTAAAAATTTATTTCAGTGCATTTCCTATTTACTCCAGGTCAGACCTGCTCAGCTAAGTTCTGCACGTAGGGTGCAGATGTCCTTGAAGATGCTGATCCCCTGATTCATTGGTGCAAAGCAGTCTGAGCCTCCAACCTGGGCATTCAAGCTTGAACAGCATGTTAGATTCCACGAGAGGTATCAGAGGCTAATAGTTTCCTATGAGTGAGCATGATGAGCAACGTCCAGTAATCCATAGCTCTCTCTCCACACTGAAGATGTTCTATTTTCTCAACATCTGCCTCAGGAGCTCTACATGGAGTACACTGATCCCCAAGAGAACTGGTGGAGTGACTGAAGAATATCATTCCTTTAGCGATCATAACGAAGGAGGCCGACCTAGTGTGTGGTTATTGGGGTGATGGAGAGTGCAGCTGGGGATTCCTATTAAATGTGGCAGCTTCGAATCTTTGTCTTCATACAAAATGTTTTCCATTTACTGCTGATCTGTTGTTTATGTGGTGACTGGGAAAACTGCAGGGTTACAGTCCTAACCCTGAATTCCAATTCTGCAAATCAGAGATTCATCAATATTTTTAATAGCTGATACTAGATTTTCATTGCATTAGAAACGTAAAACCTGACAACAAATATTTTGTTTGACATTTTAAACAAATTCAATATATATTATCTTCATTTATCATTTTATAAAAACTTTATCACAATACTTGACGTGAAGATGAGAAACATTCACCAATACTCGTAGCCCATTTCACGCTAGTATTAACCAGTATGTTGTTGCTTGCTGCTGTGCTAAGTCTCTTCGGTCATGTCCCACTCTTTGCGATTCCATAGCCCACCAGACTCCCTCATCCCTGGGATTCTCCGGGCAAGAACACTTGGAGTAGGTTGCCATTTCCTTTCACAATGCATGAAAGTGAAAAGTGAAAGTGAAGTCTCTCGATCATGTTCGGCTCCAGCCACCCCATGGACTGCAGCCTACCAGGCTCCTCCGTCCATGGGATGTTCCAGGCAGGAGTACTGGAGTGGGGTGCCATTGGCTTCTCTGATGTTGTTGCTTAGTTGCTAAGTAATGTCTGACTCTTTTGCGACTGTATTGACTGCAGCCTGTCAGGCTCCTCTGTCCATGGGATTTTCCCAGCAAGAATACTGGAGCAGGTTGCCATTTCCTTCTCCAGGGGATCTTTCCCACCTAGGAATCAAACCCACATCTCTTGGACTGGCACGCAGATTTTTACCCCTGAGCCACCTGGGAAGCAACTATTAATCAGTATTGATAAAAATTTTAAAAAATAATTTTGTCTATATTTGTGAAAAACACTGGGCAGCACTGCTTTAAGGTTATCAAGGGTTTTACCATTTAAAATATTCACTAGTATAAAAATATTTTAGGGGAGTCATTTTAAAAGAAATGTTTTCTTACTAACTATGAAATGTATACTCTGCCAAGCATTGAAAATTCTAAAAATTAACTTCCCTAAAGGTTTTTAAACAACATTTACTCTTAACCTAATCATTTAAAAGAAAATATTTTTGTTTTAGGAAGAAACAAATTAGCAGTTGTTTAAAATTCAGGTCCTCTGCTGGGAAAGAAAAATTTGAAAGGGTGAATATTTATTTTGGAAATTGTGGAAAGCTTTTATATAAATTGCCTTATTTAATATTTACAAGTATATTTGAAATCAATTCCCCATTTTCATGCAAGGAAACTGAAATTAAGTAACCTGACAAAGATTTAGATGGTAATTCTTTGAATAATTTGGATTTAAACCCTAGAACTTGATTCTTACAGCATGTGATTTTCAACACTCCGCTATGGAAGATGGCTTATACTAGTAACATTATATATATGTCACAATATATGAATATATTTTATACATATTAGAAGCTTATGATATACTTCTTTCTTCACCCCAAAGAAAATGCTTTTAATTACAAGATATATAATATTTTAAGATGGCAAAGTGGCAAAGCAAGACTATATTATAGAAACTTGCTGTCTAAATGACATTTTTTAAATGCAAGAGTATTATAGGGGAAAAGTTAA
The DNA here is from genome assembly GCA_006408675.1 of Madoqua kirkii. Classification (NCBI taxonomy): domain Eukaryota; kingdom Metazoa; phylum Chordata; class Mammalia; order Artiodactyla; family Bovidae; genus Madoqua; species Madoqua kirkii. Next base: position 2,760 of record SJYC01123772.1, on the reverse strand, counting down.
TATTATATCACTGAAATTATGTTATTGAAAAAGTTGTATGAGAATTTATCTACCTAATGTTCATCTTATCATTTGTTTTCAGGAACAACTAAATACCATAGTATCTAGGTGTTAATACTGATCTTTTAAAAAGTCATTCCTACAATCTAAATATAGATACTAAATGCAGAATTTTAATAATACATTCAGATTTCAAGGAGACAGATAAAACATTAAACATGAAACCCATATAAATTAAATTATCTTTATTGCTTGTCACACTCAAGTTCTTGAAAAAGTATCATACTTGTTGCCCTACTGCTTCTCTTGCTATTCGTGAGGCCCAGTAAGGATAACTTCCATCAGTACTACTTTCACTGAAACTGTCCCCACTAAGGTCTTCAATGATCTAAATGCCAAAGTCAATGAACCACCTACCCATTATCTTCATCATAATGAACCACTGTATTACTTAACACAATGAAGCACTTCCTTCTCCCTGTAATATTCCCCATTCTTTACTTCATTCTGTTTGACCATGTGATCCTCTTCCTACTATCTACTATTTTTTTTTTTCCTAATGACTCTTAAATGTTAAATTTCCACACATTCAAGTTTTGGCCATCTTTTTCTTCCAGGTTTCCTTTGGAATACTTCTCCTTGCTGACTTTCTTTATGCCTAAAACTTAACTATCATTGCAGATTCTATATTTTCTCTTTCCAGCCTAGATATGTATGTGGCTATTACTAGTTAAAGTGAAGAGGAACTAAAAAGCCTCTTGATAAAAGTGAAAGTGGAGAGTGAAAAAGTTGGCTTAAAGCTCAACATTAAGAAAATGAAGACCATGGCATCTGGTCCCATCACTTCATGGGAAATAGATGGGGAAACAGTGGAAACAGTGTCAGACTTTATTTTGGGGGGCTCCAAAATCACTACAGATGGTGACTGCAGCCAAGAAATTAGAAGACGCTTACTCCTTGGAAGGAAAGTTATGACCAACCTAGATAGCATATTCAAAAGCAGAGACATTACTTTGCCAACAAAGGTCTGTCTAGTTAAGGCTATGGTTTTTCCAGTGGTCAAGTATGGATGTGAGAGTTGGACTGTGAAGAAAGCTCAGTGCCGAAGAATTGATGCTTTTGAACTGTGGTGTTGGAGAGTACTCTTGAAGTCCCTTGGACTGCAAGGAGATCCAACCAGTCCATTCTGAAGGAGATCAACCCTGGGATTTCTTTGGAAGGAATGATGCTAAAGCTGAAACTCCAGTACTTTGGCCACCTCATGTGAAGAGTTGTCTCATTGGAAAAGACTCTGATGCTGGGAGGGATTGGAGGCAGGAGGAAAAGGGGATGACAGAGGATGAGATGGCTGGATGGCATCACTGACTCGATGGAAATGAGTCTGAGTGAAATCCTGGAGATGGTGATGGACAGGGAGGCCTGGCATGCTGCGATTCATGGAGTTGCAAAGAATTGGACACGACTGAGCGACTGAACTGAACTGAACTGAACTGAATTACTAGTTATCTCCTTTCATAGTTCACAGAATCTCAAACTTGGCTACATCTAAATGGAACTCATCACCCTCTCTTATATATCTTGGGAATCTTACGAAGTTCCATAGACAGTTGTTTTTTCCTCATATCATGTAACTGATCACTGCTGCTGCTGCTAAGTCACTTCCGTCGTGTCGGACTCTGTGCGACCCCATTGACGGCAGCCCACCAGGCTCCCCCGTCCCTGGGATTCTCCAGGCAAGAACACTGGAGTGGGGTGCCATTTCCTTCTCCAATGCATGAAAGTGAAAAGTGAAAGTGAAGATGCTGAGTGATGCCTGACTCTTAGCAACCTCATTTACTGTAGCCTATCAGGGTTCTCCATCCACTGATCACTAAGTCTTCTCAATTATACCTCCTAACTTTATCTTGAGAACTTTTGAGTCCTTCTTCTTCATCCCTATGACAGTTGTCCCAATTCGAATTCTAAAGGACACCTTATCTTTGATTATTTCAACAGTTGAGCTTGTTTTCTGAAGTTTGATCCTTGCTATAGCATTTTATATCTTCTTTCTAGATAGTCTTTCTCAGTTGCCAGCATAATCATTTTATTCCTGTGTTGTTCAAACTCCTTAGCATGAATGATAAGCTCTGGGAAATCTTGTCTGTCCACTTTTCATTCTTAAGTTTCCTATGTGCATCTACAGTTTCAGGTACTGTATGCAATCTCTTGAAACTGAATATGCTTTTTTCTATCTAGAATATCTTCCTCCATCCCCTTTGCTCACAGACTCATACTCATCTTTCAAGACAGATGTCAAAATTTATTTACTATATAAACCAAATCAAATCCCTCTCCTATTGTTTATAACATGATAGCCTTCTTTACTTGTGAACAAATAATCTCTTCATGCATCCTTTTATCACTCAGATTACTGATTTTGAACTATTCCTGCAATGAGTTGAGAGGTTCTTGAAAAAATATTTTGAATTTTTAGTTTTCATGTAAGTACATTTCACAGTGCTTAGCATATCATATATGTCCAAAAAGTGTTGTCGGAGATGTACATGAGTCAAAAGATGGTAATACACTTTCCATGGTCTCACTTTTCTCAAAGCTTACTCTGCATGTCATAGTGTTCTAGATAATTCAGAGGTGGTCATAGCTGTGTTATATGATTAGAAGTAAACTGTTTTATAAGAATTGGACATATGAGTTCAAGTAAACCACTGAATAAAACAGTTTATGATTTTTAGCTTCAATTACTTCTGTATTGTATGTAAA
>SJYC01123771.1:0-19057 GCA_006408675.1 Madoqua kirkii | reverse complement strand
CAGTATATATCAAATACATTTTACTTCCTTCTGTAATTTTATTTTCCAACACAGTACTATCATTACAAACATGCTCCTTAATTTTGATTCAATTTTTTAAAGATAAATATATAAATTTATATGAGAGTTACCATTTATTGAAAATACAATTAGTAAATTGAAATAACCTTTGGGAAACTTTTAATAGAGTTTCCACTGTCAGTGAGACTTTATTACTATGACTAGAGTCAGAATCCACCATAAGCATTAATATTGCAGTTTCCTTTTGGAGACATATGAGACTATAGTAGCTTATAAAGCAAGAGTAGAAAATTGATTATATTCATATCAGAATAATGATTTGTGTGTGTGTGTGTGCTCTGTGTATGAAACATTGGTAGGTCACAAAGGACAATAATATGGTGAAACAGTGGCCAACAGGACATCAGTGCTCTACAACAGAAGCAAATGCAGTGTCTCTGGTGACAGAAATAATGAAAAAGAACTGCAGCCAAGGTATATGATGACAGAAAATTGGGTAGGATTTATTGCATGAGGGGATATGATATAAAAAGAAACTCTATCTTCTGGAATATGTTACTAGATCTTTTTTTGATGTTACATAACATGTAATAGTTTACTTAATATCTATTTAATTGACTCCATGTTAAAAAATAAACCTAAAGGACCCGTAATTTCTTATTTTGGGGGTGTATGCTAAACTACTGCTCACTATGGTAGATGATTGTTAAGATATTTTCAGGCTCATGGAAAAATTCTCCCTTAGATTTGTGATGTGCTAATCACTGAGAGAAAATATATATCCTAGTCTCTAGTTAAAGTAACAATAGTCTTTACATGTATAGTATTTTTAAAGCTGCATTTTCATTATTTAACTTTGTGTTAGGCAATCTTTCCAAAAACTCCAAAAGTATTATTGCAGCTAAAATGCAATTGCAAAAAATATTTTATATTAATTTCATAATTGTGCTAAGTTGTATTTAGTCACTTTTATAGTCACATAACATGAGGGTTTTAAGATGCTATTCTAAAATTACATTTCTTTATAAATTATTTCTTTAATTTGATTTATTCTGTTAGAGATAAGGCAAAGTTGCATCTTTCTACTAATTAGTAGATGCTTACATGCTGAAAAATTTAATTATAATTGAGTATTAGCAACTGATATACTGTACTTTACACTTTAGAAGATACAATCAACAAAGAAGACCAATAACTATAATTGACCCCATGGGTTTTTCCTGTTGGTTGTGAAAGTGGTAGTTCAATTTCATGCCTTGGGTCACAATGAATTAATGGATCTATTTTTAACTCTTAAAAAAATTAAAGAAATACATGATGGATTTGGGAACATAGCAGCTGAAAGAGAAGTTTTGGTTCACTGAATATTTGTATATATTTTAGAATAATGCAACATGGTAAGGTCCTTTGGTTATTTTAAATAAATCACCACCAGAGGCCAATCGAATGAGTATGACTTCTGAAAGACCATTAAATTCCTTAGAAATAATTAGACCTCTCAGGAATGGGATTTGTGCACATTGTTTGCTAGTGCCAATGCATCAACCACTATTTATAATCAAGACACAGATAGTATAGCTTTAATTAACATAAGCACCTGACCTGGCTTCTTCTGTCTTCCCACTTTTCAATCTTTGTGACACTTTCAACTGGAAAAATACACTGATAGTATTAGTGTTCCTAAGATGGTTATTTGGGAAATGCTGCTAAATAGACCTGAAAATATACAAGAGATTATGGAATGTGTTTGTTAGTTAAATTATATGACCCTTTTCCCAATATGTAATTTTTAAGAAAAAAATTCAAATCATGCTTCATGGTATTGATATTAAATATCTTCTTGCAGCAGAGGAGTGCTGGATATTTATCAATATATCACTTAATAAAACAGTATTGAAAGATTGCTATTAATAATGTTTCTTATCTTTTTTAAGTGCACATTCATAGCAAAAAAAGTCTGCACATACTACTCTATATGCATAATTTTATTTATAAAGTGTACACATATACTACCCTCTTATTCACTATATATAGTATAAAATATACATTAAATCAATTTTAAAATAAAGTGGGATAAAATAATCAAAAATTAGAAAATAATTTTTCTAATTGTTCAAAAATTAGAAAATAAATTTTCTAATGTTTTTCCTGTATTAGAGCACATTATCTTGTATACAGCCCACAGTGTAGACTACAACATACCCACATCAAGAAGCATGAAAACAAGGAGGGCAACATTCAAATGAACTAGACCAAAAACTGGACATCTTTTGAAAAGTTATGTAAATAGAACATTTTATTTCCTACTGCTAAATGTGTATCTTAAATAAAAATTATCTACAATGAAATTGCCATGTCAAGTTTTCTGTCATGAGTTTCTAGAAGGAAACAAGAATGCCAAATGAAATCTTTCTTGCACCACATTAATAGTATATGTAGGTTCAGGATTTCTGCCCTTATTAAGTAAGTTAAAGTAGGGTAATTGAAGCTAGGTTCCAGAATAAATATTTGAACGATAAACTGTACTGCAACATCAAATGATGTGATAAAGCAATGAACTGCTGAGAAACAATTGTAAAAAGTCAAGCCTAACAGTCAAAGACAGGACAGCTTTTTAAAAGAATATCTCCTGCATACCAGGTCATGTAGAGGCAGGGTGACATTTCACAGTGCCAGACACTCTATGCAGTGACAGCTATAATGAACCAAAGAATATTCTTTGTATGAGTCCACTTTTGAAGAGTGTTGGGAACAGTTTGAGGGATTATTTTTCTTTCAAATCCATATCCATTCACTATCTATCAGCTGAGATTCTTAAAAAAAAAAAAAAGCCACTAAAACTTTTTAAAAAACAAGATGTTCTTAGCTTCAATGCCAAATATCCACCGAAGAATTTCACTGATTTTTCTTGGCAACTGGCTTTTCTGGAACCATCCCTGTCTGATTGGTAAGTCTTTCCTAAAAGGTAAAAACAGTATATAATATCTTAGCCCAAAAAGACTTGGCAGAAAGTATAAGAGAGAAATATAACCCATATCAAAGAATATCCTCACTGCTGAGAGGAAGCAATTTTAGAAAGTTGATATACCAACCATAGCTAATTTCTTCTGGAACTCATCCCTCTATGATGCAGAGAGGACACGGACCCTTCCAACTGACCTGAATTCCTTTGCCAGAAGCAAGTTTCATCACTCAGTGCTGTAACAAATCATCACCAAGCAGAAAAGCCAAACTGCCTTGGGGATTACATTTTATATCTCACAATCCCGAACTCTTTTTAGAGATTAATTCCGTTTACAAAAAATAGATACGCTCCTGTACTGAGTATGGTTTTGGCAGGCTGCTACAAATAGGAAACATCCTTCACCTCACCCCTATTGAATGCACAACTCCTAGAATCTTAATCTCGTATCATAGGCACAGGAGCTTTTGTAGTACTGGCCAGAATGGAAGAAGTCTCAGTAATAGAGAGTGAAAGAGAAAGTCACTCAGTTGTGTCTGACTCCTTTTGTGATCCCATGGACTGTAGCCTGCCAGGCTCTTCTATCCATGGAATTCTAAAGGCCAGAATACTGGAGTGCGTAGCCATTCCCTCCTCCAGGGTATCTTCCCAACCCAGGGATCAAACTCAGGTCTCCTGCAGGATTCTTTACTCTCTGAGGCAAGAGGGCAGCTCCAGTAATAGAGAAGCTAGGTTCACTAAGGTGGCGGTAACTGTCCTCACCCAAGCCACAAGAAACGAGGAAAACACAATGGACTATTGTGATCACCTTGCAAGTGATGGGTATAAAGAGATTCAGAGTTCCAAGGACACACTATGACTTCAAGCAGGGAAGAAAATACTCCTCCTATTTATGGCTGGAACCAGAGCTCTTTTTTGGTGCTCAAAGAATTAAACTCTTGAGAGCATCCAAATATAGCTCCAGTGTATACATAATAGATTTTACTTCTCAGATACTGTGAGGTATGGTTTCTTCAAGTGGCTTTGGACACCCTGAACAAAAATAAAAGTAAACAACCAGGGAAGGAAGATGGTGATGGCTGTTGGGGAAAACCATGCAGTGCCTGATGTTGAAAGACCTGGTTACAGGCATTTATGGCCACACACTTTCCTGTAGGTTACTCACTCAAATGACCATGAAGGCAGTTTGGAAGATGACTGAGACTGCTGCTATTCATTTACTATCAAGCTGACTGGAATTTGGAGTGGACAAAATAATTCTGCTTGCAATGAACATAGAAAGAGACACTTCCAGGTACCATTCATTTAAAAAGATAAGAGAAATTTTTCAAATAACAGAGACATGGAAGAAATGACACCTGACCAAAAAAGGCTTAGTTTTGAATTGTAAAGGGCTTCCCTGATGGCTCAGCTGGTAAAGAATCTTCCTGCAATGTGGAGACCTGGGTTCGATCCCTAAGTTGGGAAGATTCCCCTGGAGAAAGGAACAGCTACCCACTCCAGTATCTGGTATGGAGAATTCCATGGACTATATAGTACATAGGGTTGCAAAGAGTTGGACAAAATTGAGTGACTTTCACTTTCACACATTGCAGAGCTTCTAAAAAGCAGGGGGAAAAAAAAGGAGAGTGGAAAAATATGAAGATGTCAAAAAATCACTCAAAATTCCATAAACAAAATCTAAATTAAGTTACTGTTCATTAAACAAGCAGTGTCACTGCCTTATTTAAATATGAGCTGCAAACTAATAAATAAGTTGAAACCAACAGTTCACACTTTTAAGCTGCAAGATTACTTTAACCATGAGACAATAATAGCTGGGTTGAAGCAGTTGTTCTCAAAAAGAATGCACAAAATTAATAGGTTCTCACTCTCCCTGTCGACATTTGTTTTCCTGATTTGTAAGCAATGCAGCTCTGAATGTGCACTTATGAAAGTGGGTATGAAAGAATGGAAGGTTGCTGGAGAAATTATTTTTTGGCCTCTGATGAAGAAGAGTGACTGATAGGGTAATGTATGGTAATTACATTCTGAAGGAATGTACACCAACATTTAAAGCTCATTTCCTTTCATATTATGCATATATGAAACAAATCTTTATTCTCCTTCAAATGTTCCTTTATAGTTTGGTGCCTATTACAGCAAATAGCAGAAAATAAGCAAAGTGACAACTGTCACTTACTTTTAAGACATTTTTTTCCCCTTTAAATTCTGACATTTTCCATCATTTCTACAATTAGCCTACGGACCTGGCTGAAAAGTCTCTGCCTGTCTGCCACGACACAATGAAAGCACAAAATAGTAACACCATTTTCTTCCTGCCAAAGATGACAAACCTCCCAAAGGGATAATTTCTCTCTGGGGATAAAGCCACACAAGGCTCTGAATTGGTTCTGTTTTAAGAGTCGTCAGAGCCTGAATGCCAATTATGCTTGAAATAGTGCGGGAACTACCATAGATGACTAAATCCCCTCTCTGAGGTTAGAAACAAGAGCTTTGGTTCCTGGAGGACAATGTGGAACATGTGAGCCACATAAGAAAGGTGAAAAAGAAATAAGATTTTACAAATCTAAAAAAGTCAAGAACAGAATACTACAAATGAATTCCCTTATTCTTTTCTCTTTCTTCTCTTACTTCCACTCCATCTGTTTTTTACCTTCCATCCCCCTTTCTCCTTCTCTCTCTTTCCCCACTGTTGTCCCTGTTCCACATCAACCCTTACCCAAAAACTCAATGAAACACCAAATGCTAATTGTGTGTATAATAAAAAAGAATAAATATGGATATATGGCTAAAATTACACCCTGATAAAAATTTAGAAATTAAAGAGCAGCAAAAAGATGAAATATAAGGCAGATTTAAGTTGCTAAGCAACTTGGTGTTCACATGAAATCAGATACAACAATTTGCTTTGGCAAGACTACATGATAAGTTTAAAGAAACAAAACCAGTTATTAGTTTGAGCTACTAAGTAATTAAAGGAAGAAGAATTAAAAGATTGAACTGAATTAAGTCAGTGTTTAACATATAAGAATACAACCAATTTGTCTCAGAGGCCTGAGGGTCCAAACTGATATTTAATTACAAGACAAAAGATGACTGTCAATTTGACAAAGGCAAAAATAGATTAAAACATGATACTATATTTAAATCTGATCTTGTACAATGAGTTTTGATTTCCTGCCAAAGTCCTGTAGCATCATTTCTTACATCATGTAATAAAATGCTCATGTAATAAAAATCTCCCTGGTACATAGATTCCAATTTATGCATTCTTTCTGCTGGATCTAAAGTATGCCACCTTAGCAGAGATTATAGTGCTGGAATATCGAGAACATTTATCACTTTGCTTCTGAAAGAATAAAAATATGCATTAATATTAAACTTTGGGAATATGCTTGTGTTGTTGCCATCAGCTACCATAATCAGAATGCAAAGTAGCAGAACATCTATTCCAAGGATGGGTAATCTGCTCCTTTATAAACACCAGAGGAAAAAAATGAATTAAGCCTGGTGTTTGTTTGTTTTTTGAGATGGCTTAATTCTCCTCTAGTAACTAGCCCTTTGGCTTTTCTTAACTCAAGAGAATATTTGGGAAAAGAAAACAAGAATTGCTATCTATAAGTGTTGCTCACTTTCAGACACTAATCTGCATTAATGAGTCTCTATCACTTCATTTTCAGGTAATAGCAGCAGTGGTACAAGGATAGGCTTGACTCAAGCAAACAAACAAGTTAACAAAGGCAAGAAACAAATAAATTACTTAAAGGTTGTTCCAATTAATGAACATTTAATTCTCTGATCAGCTTATCTGTACTGCTCAAGTACTTTTTGTGTTTAGCAATTTTAGATTTCATAGCTCTATGCAAAGTTTAGACAAAGCACAAAACCAAAACGTAACTTTAACTGTAAAGAAGTCATGTTTGTCCAAAATTTTTATGTGAAATGTTCCTTTGTTTCAGGTTCACTATTAGGCTCCCGAATATTCAATACTTATGTGCTCATATTTCTCATGTGAAAACTCATGGAATTTTATCCTCAGTAAAGTGAGAATCTTGGAACTACAATCAATAACACTACCTAAAGGTTTGTAATTATTGAAATTAACCTAAGGTTTGGAACCTTTGCTTTTTATTAAGTCTAAAGGTGGTACTGAGTTTTGGCTTCCAAGACTATAGCTGTATAATGCTTCTTTCTTTCTTTCTTCTTCTTTTTTTTTTTTTTTTTCCTGTCATTGCCACTTAGTTTGGACAAGGAGCAGCAAGCGACTGTACCACACTGAGATTCTCAATGCTGAAAGTGGAGGGGCAGGTTTGATTTTTCCTTCAATATTTAACTTAACTAGATACTGGCAACATTAAAGATGGAACAGATTCTCCAACTTCTCTCTTCATTCTCTATTCACCTTTGTACTTTTCTTTTAAGAAAGGTAGTATTCATGGGACTCAGAGAGAAAAATACAGGTTAAGAGGATGACAGGTGAAAGGAGAAATAAAATGTGTGCAGCTATAGGACATTTAAATAAAAAGTACATTTTCTTTTCTGAGTACACTATATACTTAAACAACATAAAATACATAAATTATTTATAACAAGTGGAAACTTAATTACTAGAACTACAAGGATAGAGGGGTATATTGTAAGATAGAACTTCTGTATTTAGACTTTCCCCTCGATGATAATCAATTCATGTCAAGAGAATATCATTATCCTAGAAACCAATCACAAGGAAAAAACTCTACAATTTGATGAATATTTTTTCTAGTATTCTTTGTGTCAGTAATATTGTCAGATATTACACAGATCTACCCAAAGCGTTCCTTAATTTGAGGTCATTTTTGTGCGTATGTGTTTTATTTTACTGTTTTATGGAAAATGGGAAAACAGCATATGTATATAAAATGATGAAAGACTTTTAAAAGACTTTAGGAAATCCGTCTTTGACAAAAATTCCTCCACTTGAATATGGATTTATAATTGTAAGGGCTTGGAAAAAATTTATATTTGTATTTATAATAGGGATAATTTTATGTCAAAATAGTATTTCTACTTTAATTCTCATGTTACAGTGAACTCTCAGGAGGTTATCAAATTATTTATGTGGAAATATTCCCACTATATTATAATTATGTGTTGCTGAGTGAAGGCAGGAGGAGAAGGGAACAACAGAGGATGAGATGTCTGGATGGCATCATTGACTCAATGGACACGAGTTTGAGCAAGCTCCAGGAGTTGGTGATGGACAGGGAAGCCTGGAGTGCTGCAGTCCATTGAGTCACAAAGAGTCGGACACAACTGAGTGACTGAACTGAACTGAATATTTACTATATACTAAATCCTGAAAGATGATGCTGTGAAAGTGCTGCACTCAATATGCCAGCAAATTTGGAAAACTCAGCAGTGGCCACAGGACTGGAAAAGGTAAATTTTCATTCCAATCCCAAAGAAAGGCAATGCCAAAGAATGCTCAAACTACCACACAATTGCACTTATCTCACATGCTAGTAAAGTAATGCTTAAAATTCTCCAAGCCAGGCTTCAGGCATATGTGAACCGTGGACTTCCAGATGTTCAAGTTGATTTTAGAAAAGGCAGAGGAATCAGAGATCAAATTGCCATCTGCTGGATCATGGAAAAAGCAAGAGAGTTCCAGAAAAACATCTATTTCTGCTTTGTTGACTATGCCAAAAACTTGTCTATGTGGATCACAATAAACTGTGGAAAATTCTGAAAGAGATGGGAATACCAGAGCACCTGACCTGCCTCTTGAGAAACCTATATGCAGGTCAGGAAGCAACAGTTAGAACTGGACATGGAACAACAGACTGGTTCCAAATAGGAAAAGGAGTACATCAAGGCTGTATATTGTCACCCTGCTTATTTAACTTATATGCAGAGTACATCATGAGAAATACTGGACTGGAAGAAACACAAGCTGGAATCAAGATTGCCGGGAGAAATATCAATCACCTCACATATGCAGATGACACCACCCTTATGGCAGAAAGTGAAGAGGAACTAAAAAGCCTCTTGATGAAAGTGAAAGTAGAGAGTGAAAAAGTTGGCATAAAGCTCAACATTCAGAAAACGAAGATCATGGCATCCGGTCCGATCACTTCACGGGAAATAGATGGGGAAACAGTGAAAACAGTGTCAGACTATTTTTTTGAGCTCCAAAATCACTACAGATGGTGACTGCAGCCAAGAAATTAGAAGACGCTTACTCCTTTGAAGAAAAGTTATGACCAACCTAGATAGCATATTCAAAAGCAGAGACATTACTTTGCCAACAAAGGTCTGTCTAGTCAGGGCTATGGTTTTTCCAGTAGTTATGTATAGATGTGAGAGTTGGACTATGAAGAAAGCTGAGCACTGAAGAACTCATGCTTTTGAACTGTGGTGCTGGAGAAGACTCTTGAGAGTCCCTTGGACTGCAAGGAGATCCAACCAGTCCATTCTGAAGGAGATCAACCCTGGGATTTCTTTGGAAGGAATGATGCCTAAGTTGAAACACCAGTACTTTGGCCACCTCATGTGAAGAGTTGACTCATTGGAAAAGACTCTGATGCTGGGAGGGATTGGGGGCAGGAGGAGAAGGGGATGACAGAGGATGAGATGGCTGGATGGCATCACTGACTCGATGGGAATGAGTCTGAGTGAACTCCTGGAGTTGGTGATGGACAGGGAGGCCTGGCATGCTGCAATTCATGGGGTGGCAAAGAGTTGGACACGACTGAGTGACTGAACTGAACTGAACTGAAATAGACTGCTTACTTTTACACATTAAAATGAGCTTAAAGTATTTTAATAACTACGTAAAATTTACATGTTTATAAGCATCAAAGACTGAATTGGGCTTTGAAAGGTTCAAGTCCCATATCTCAGCACCTACTCTCTGAGGTCTGTTTTTCAACAGTATCAGAACCACTTGTTGAGACTGATTTAAAATGTGTATTCCTGTATGTAGATCCCCACATCAGACCCAGGGAATATATAGTTTGTTACATACATGTTTGATAATTCTTAAGTATGTCTTTTGGAGAAGGCAATAGCACCCCACTCCAGTACTCTTGCCTGGAAAATCCTATGGACAGAAGAGCCTGGTAGGCTGCAGTCCATGTGGTCGCTAAGATTCGGATACGACTGAGCGACTTGACTTTTACTTTTCACTTTCATGCATTGGAGAAGGAAATAGCAACCAACTCCAGTGTTCTTGCCTAGAGAATCCCAGGGACGGGGGAGCCTGGTGGGCTGCCATCTATGGGGTTGCATAGAGTTGGACAGGACTGAAGCAACTTAGCAGCAGCAGCAAGTATGGCATTGTCTCAGTATCCCCCGGGGTATATCGCATATAATAAAACATAATAAAGTTAACCATACTTCCGTATTGAGTACCTATTATGTCCCAGGGCAGGAATTAAACTGCATACATGTCATATATTTTCATTATTTAGTTTTTACACAATACCCTGTGTGCACAAATATCCTTCACTTTGCTTGGAAAAATTCTACACCAAAGCAATGTGCCTAAGGCTTCATGAATTAGAAACGGTGATCACACTGGTCTTTTTCCTCTTCTGTACCTGTGCTTAAACACTTGCATAAAACACTGAAATGAATTTTCAGAATTTCAGAGGAAGTTAAGTAATTCATGGAATCATCATTTAACAGACTAAGTATCAATACCAAGACTGAAAACTATCACAGACTTTCATGTTTTTACTTTGCCTGTTTTAAGAAGCTTTTTTTTTTTGTCTTTACTTTGACTCTTAAGGACACAATTGCTTTTTTTGTTTCTTATGTTTTCATTTTCAGGCCACCAGGGAGACTAGTATAATCCCTAGTAATTATTTTTGTTATTAAAAACTGGATGAAATGGAAGAAGAAAAAAGTTAAAACAAGAAAGGGAGATTGTAAAACAAGAGACAGAAAGGAAAAGATGGAGCTGTGAACAAGAGGCATTTGTAGATAGGAGAACTTCTCATGCGTAGAGACTGTGAGTTGATTTGTGTTTTAAATTAAGTACAATGGCACCCCACTCCGGTACTCTTGCCTGGAAAATTCCATGGATGGAGGAGCCTGGTAGGCTGCAGTCCACGGCATCTCAAAGAGTTGGACACGACTGAGCGACTTCCCTTTCTTTCACTTTTCACTTTCATGCATTGGAGAAGGAAATGGCAACCCACTCCAGTGTTCTTGTCTGGAGAATCCCAGGGACGAGAGAGCCTGGTGGGCTGCCCTCTATGGGGTCGCACAGAGTCGGATACAACTGAAGTGACTTAGCAGCAGTAGCAGCAGCAATATTACTAGACAAGGCTCTATCCCAGGGCCTTTATAAAATTATAACATAAAGGGAGCAGAAGTGAAGAAAAGCTCTTCTTAGTTAGGGAGACGGTCTAACAGGCAGTCATGCTGGATGATAGTCTTTTAAAGAGACAGGGATGTAGACTCCCACCCTCCATGCCACTATAGAGGTAGAAGGCATTTGCAGAGATCATTTGAAAGAGGTTAAAAAAAAAAATCAGCGCACCTCCTGCAGTACCTGAATAGGAATAAAAAATATATCTGTACAAAGCTACTATGAACAGAAATAGAAAGCAATAGCGACATGCTGTTGGTGATCTCTAATCTAGGCCTCGCACTTGTACTTTCAAGAATTTTGGGTAGCTCCATACAGAAACAGTGAATGTCCTTGCAGATTTAACACATTGGCATTCATCTGGTGAATCTGCATGTCCACTGTGCAAAGTGGAAAATGTAGGTCAGAAAATCAGTGGTAGTGAAATTCAAGAATTATTAACAGAAACCATTCGTACTTATCACCCTCAGTAATTCTGGCTACAGCCAACCCTACAAAGATAGGAAAGTAGAATCCTGTGTTAATATTAAGTCCCACACTGTAGAATTACCAGAAACATTATAAGAAATTCCACAATGTAGATGGAACTTTTCTCATCTTATTTGTCCCTAAGTTGGAAGAATTTTTTTTTGTTTTCAAGTAATGTAAGAAAGATATGTGAACTGGATTAGGTGACCTAATGGACTTCTAATACTTATCTTTATCTCCCAATTGAGTAGAAAAGTTAATTATAACTATTATTTGCCGATTGTCCAGGATCCTTACATTTTTTTCCCCATCTTGCCTCTGAATCAATTGTTCATAATTAAAATTTATCATTTTTATTTTGAAACATTCTTACATTCTAATTATCTGAAGACATATTTATCTTTTTGTGTAATCTGAAAAACCAGGAATTTTGATATCTGGCACTTAAATTTAATGTAACAGATAATACATATCAGGAAGAATGATCAGCACTGTTCTTTAAATGTAGTAGGCAGACAAAAATGGTAGTTATGATTAATCATTCTATAACTTCAGATTGCTTAAAAGAATGAATGTGTTTTTCCTGAAAAACATCTTGAAAGAAAAACACTGGAAGGCTATGGAGAGTTACTATTTGAAAAATGGGATACCTAAATATAATGACCAGAGACATTAGAGAACCAATATCAGCATACCATAAACGAATGCAAACAAATGCAGATGTGGATATATCCAATAATGCTTTCAAGTTAGACAGTAAAAGAAAATCCAGAAATAGATTTCATAAACTGTCTTGTGATATTCTGAGAGTGGTGAATCAACAGGTGCTTTTGATTCCCAACCACTTAGACCACTTCTCCTTTTGATGCAATTATATTATGCTCACACATTCTCTTTTCTCCATGAACAAGCCACCATGTTCACAAATGTTTAACTGGTGTCAGAACAGTTTCATAAAGTTTCAAACTGTCATTCTTTCCCATGCTCCTATATCCCAGTCCTTTCACAAAATCTCCCTCTTTAAACAATTCTTTTCTTATTTGCTCTGGCAATTCTATTGCCCAGCATTATAACCTCATCATGAAATAAAGTAAACATTCTTTATCAACAGTTTTAAGGAATGAGAAGAGAAAGAGAATAAGGCTTGTCTTGGGTATATTTCAACAAACATATAACAGCTTTATTTAGAGTGCTGAAAATTCTCTGCATTGGCATTTAGTCATAGCTGTTGCCAAGAATTTGAAAGTAAACAATACAAATACAAAGGAGTCATCTAAAAATAAACTTTAAATTCCCATTCAACGACTATCTTGGGAGTAAAATCCAATCAGGAACGTGTGAAATGTAATGTGTAGTTAGGGAATAAAACCACCTTTTAATTACTGCTGGCAGTTGAGAATAGAGTCCTCACAACTAGCTAATTTCACTTTTTTTTTTTTTAAGTGAAAGCAACGTGACTTTATCACCTCAAAAAGCATACATGATAGCAAATAGGAATATGATGTATCTCTCTGGCTTAAATAAAAATAAAAGTGAAACATAACAGCTATGTCCCTTTATCTGCAAATTTAAATGAACAAAGCAGAATTTTTCCTTGTCCTTTCCAAATACAAAACACTGATAGTTTTGAAGAAAAAAAAAATAGAGATGGAGAGAGAGACAGTGAGAGAGAATACATATTGAAAATCTCTCAGTATTACAGGAAAAAAAAAAAAAAAAAACTAAGAGAGTTTTATAATATTAAGATAAAGAAATGTTCTTTTCTCACAATTGCTGTGACAAGGTTAATGTGTAATCTTTCTTTAATGAGGAAGCAAAGAAAGGCACTGAAGTCACAGCACATGTAGTTAGTATATTTCACTATTTCTGTCAAGGTAAGTCATGCAGGAATGTCTATATAGCATGTGAACAATGGAATCATTGGAAAGAAATATTCCCAAAAGTCAAAGTATAATATTCCACATGATCAATTTGATAAAAGCTGCCCAAATGCAAGTTTCAGTACAGCAATGCAGACTCTTTCTTGGGTGATTAAAAGGCGAAGCAGCTAAATATTTCATTGTAACATATACATGATTGACAGATAACATTACAGAGAAAAGCACACAGCAGACTAAATTTATATATTTTAATTCAAAATAATTATACTGAGATCATTTCCCTCACATTTTTTTTCTGTAAAAATAACACCACAATTTTAGTAAATTCTGCATGTCTTTAGTGGTAAATTTGTCTCTTTTGATTCTGTGTGTCCCTACATAACTTCCCCTGTCTGTGTGTTTTTGCAGCATTGAAATAAAAAAGAAAGGCTGCATTTTCCAAAGCATAATGCAGTCCTCTGCACACAGATTCCTTTGAATTGTCTTTCATGCCCATGCTATCTTTGTAACCTTGCTTCCAGGTCATTCTTTCCAATTATGTAACTCAAGATAAAATGTAGTAACTTTTAACAGGATACTGAACCTTCTAGAAACTGATTTTCATTTCTAGAAAAAATGAATAGCCCCTTATTCATTTAGTTCTCAAGGAGATTACCCCAAACAAATTGTATTCCATATATGACACTGTTACAGCAGTTATCAGTAGGAAATTCAGTATAGGAAGAAAGACAAATGATATGCAAATTAATAGAACACTTTATTGCTATCTAACATTAGCCAAGCAACAAATAAGTATAGAATATGTGAAGACAAATGAGACGGTATCCTTGCTGTATAGGTTCTTGCAGGATCATAAAATGAAAAAATTCCTTTGTTGGGGATATACAAGATTTAATGGAAAATAGAAGAGGGGTGATTAACAACCTGGTAAAAATTAAGTATAATATTAGAAACCAGACATTTGAATTGGGTAATGGAGATGAATTTCAGGAGCCTGAAAAGAAAAGCAACATCAATCTAGGTTGGGGCAATACGTGTAACTGCCCAAAGAGCATCCTAAAAGAGTTGGGAGCTTCCTGGACCTTTTGTTCTGAGATCAGCAAGTTATTTAGAGGAGCTAAGAAAGTAAAAATATATAACATTAAGACATGATGGATGTCCTTCATTTCTTCCTTCAGATTCAACTTCCATCGTTTTCTAACCTGTTCTATGCTCTGCAAAGCTGATATACTATTCAGTCAGCTCCCTTGCCCTCTGTCTGCCTGCGTTCAGTTCAGTTCAGTCGCTCAGTCGTGTCCGACTCTTTGCGACCCCATGAATCGCAGGACGCCAGGCCTCCCTGTTCATTACCATCTCCCGAAGTTCACCCAGATTCACGTCCATCGAGTCCGTGATGCCATCCAGCCATCTCATACTCTGTCGTTACGTTTTCCTCCTGCCCTCAATCCCTCCCAGCATCAGAGTCTTTTCCAACAAGTCCGCTCTTCTCATGAGGTGGCCAAAGTACTGGAGTTTCAGCTTTAGCATCATTCCTTCCAAAGAAATCCCAGGATTGATCTCCTTCAGAATGGACTGGTTGGATCTCTTTGCAGTCCAAGGGACTCTCAAGAGTCTTCTCCAACACCACAGTTCAAAGGCATCAATTCTTTGTTGATCAGCCTTCTTCACAGTCCAAATCTCACATCCATACATGACCACAGGAAAAACCATAGCCTTGACTAGACGGACCTTAGTCGGCAAGGTAATATCTCTGCTTTTGAATATACTATCTAGGTTGGTCATAACTTTTCTTCCAAGGAGTAAGTGTCTGTTAATTTCATGGCTGCAGTCACCATTGGCAGTGATTTTGGAGCCCCCCAAAATAAAGTCTGACACTGTTTCCACTGTTTCCCCCATCTATTTCCCATGAAGTGATGGGACTGGATGCCATTATCTTCATTTTCTGAATGTTGAGGTATAAGCTAACTTTTTCACTCTGTCTGACTGCATTAAGCCAATGGAAAGCACTGGTAGGAGACTAAAGATAGGAGAGATATTTGGATTCTGAGTCTGAGTACTGTCTTTATTACTTTAGACCCATATCTGTGAGTGGGACAGTGGCTGCATCCATTAACCAAAAGTCACAGCTGCTGCCAGGAAGGCCTTCCCTGCCTCTTAGCCTGGGTACCACATCCTCCCCTTATAGTCTTGGCCTTTAGATGGTAGAGCACCCCTCTGTCACTGGTCCCTGATACTTCACTGTCCCTTATGCTTTCCCTACATCCTACCTACCTCCCTGTAAAAACTACCTTTAGGAAGTTCTAAGATTAAACTAAATTTAGCACACCATCTGTTATCTACTGCAATCCAGACTCATAAGCAGACTACAAAGAGATTATAGGCTGTTAGAGTGGGAGTGTCCTAGGGAATGACAGAGAGAATTTTCAGAGAAGAAAAATTAACTGACAAACCAAGATCATGGAGGAGTCAGGTGATCCAGGACTGAAGAGCTATCTGGAAAGGACATGTGTGGGCTGTAAACAGAGATCTCTTCCTCAGACACTAGAAGGAGGAGTAAAAAGGTCACAAGAAGTTAAGGAAACTCATAACTTATCTTTTAAGTAGATGGCATGATAAATTCTTACCATCAAGGGAGCACATGCCAATAAGGTTATGCTCAAAATCCTTCAAGCCAGGCTTCAGCAGTATATAAACTGAGAAATTCCAGATGTACAAGCTGGGTTTAGAAAAGGCAGAGGAAACAGAGATCAAATTCTTAACATTTCTTGGATCATGGAGAAAGCAAGGAAATTAAAAAAAAAAAAATCTGCTTCTGCTTCTTTGACAATGCTAAAGCCTTTGACTGTGTGGGTCACAGCAAACTGCAAAATTCTTAAAGAGATGGGGATACCAGACTACCTTACCTGTCTCCTGAGTAACTCATATGTGGGTCAAGAAGCAACAGTTAGAAGTGAATATGGAAAAATAAAAAAGGTCAAAATTGAGAAAGGAGTACAAAAGAACTGCACATTGTCACCCTGCCTTCTTAACTTATATGCAGGGTGAAAGTGAAAGTGAAGTCGCTCAGTCATGTCCGACTCTTTGCAACCCGTGGACTGTAGCCCACCAGGCTCCTCTGTCCATGGGATTCTCCAGGCAAGAATACTGGAGTGTTGCCATTTCCTTCTCCAGGGGATCTTCCCGACTCAGGGATCGAACCTGGGTCTCCTGCATTGCAGTCAGACGCTTTAACCTTTGAGCCACCAGGGAAGCCATGTGAAAATGCCCGGCTGAGTGAATTACAAGCTGGAATCAAGATTGTC
Source organism: Madoqua kirkii (assembly GCA_006408675.1). Lineage (NCBI taxonomy): Eukaryota > Metazoa > Chordata > Mammalia > Artiodactyla > Bovidae > Madoqua > Madoqua kirkii. The sequence goes on along the minus strand of SJYC01123771.1, from coordinate 2,065 downwards.
CGGAGAAATATCAACAACCTCAGATACGCAGTCGATACCACTCTCACGACATGAAGTGAAGAGAAACTAAAGAGCTTCTTGTTGCAGGTGAACTAGAAGACTGAAAAAACTGGCTTGAAATTCAACATTAAAAAAACTAAGAAGAAGATCATTACATCCACCTCCATGGCAAACAGAAGGGGAAAAAGTAGAAGCAGTGACAGGTTTTCTTTTATTTGGTTGCAGAATCCTGTGCATGGTGACTGTGCCCACAAACTTAAAAGATGCTTGCTCCTTGAAAGGCAAGCTTTGTCAAACCTAGACAGTGTATTAAAAAGCTGAGACACCACTTTGCCAACAAAGGGCTGCCTACGTCAAAGCTATGGTTTTTCCAGCTGTCATGTATGGATGTGAGAGTTGGAGCATAAAGAAGGCTGAGTACCAAAAAACTGGTGCTTTTAATTGTGGTGCTGTAGAAGACTCTTGAGAGTCCTCTGGACTACAAGGGGATCAGATCAGTCAATCCTAAAAGATATCAATGCTGAATACTCATTGGATGGCCTGATTTTGAAGCCCTAATACTTTGGCCACTTGATGTGAAGAGATGACTCACTGGGAAAGACCCTGATGCTGGGATATATTGAAGGCAAGAGGAGAAGGGGGAGGCAAAGAATGAGATGGTTGGATATTAGTATCATCCCCAACTCAATGGACGTTAATTTGAGCAAACTTCAGGAGACAGAGGACAGAGGAGCATGGATTGCTGCAGTCCATGAGGGCTCAAAGAGTTAGACATGACTTAGCAACTGCACTAGGGACCAGAAGATAAGTTCAAAAGTTAAGAAAAACAAGAATGATTTTGATTAGTTGTGGAGAAGGAGGCCAGTTATCAACAATGATAAATATTAATAACCATCTCTGTGTGAAAATTATCCGTGGATAAATTTATTCATCTGTATGACCTGATCATTTTCTCCAGTGGGGTCTTACAATTGATAGTAGGATACATCCCTAGGGGCAGATAAAGGATGAGAACTACCGAAAAAAGAGATGAAAAGCCCTGGTGAGAGATAAGCCAGATTATTTCACTGTTTTATTCTGGTTATGTTTTTTAAAAAAAAGAAAAGAAAAAATTAAAGTGGCATAATAGAGAGCAGTTAATAGTCTAAGTGATTTAAAAGGTGAAACAAGAGAGATAATGTTATCAAAATTGAAAGAAGTAGTTAGAGAGTGGGTCTTGGAGTTTGAAACATTAAATGTAAAGTGGTTTTGTGAATGATAACGTTCTGGGACCAGAGGCATGGGTTCCTGAAGTAGACTGGAGCAGAGGAAGTGAGAACAAAACAAATTTGTGAAAGATAAGAACTTGGCATCTGTGGATGACGGAAATACTTTAACCTAAGGTCCAGTTTTGAAGTTAGAAGGATGAGCTGTAAGATGATAAATAAGTGCCAGTGACTATCAGCCCTGTGTAAAATGCTAGGTGCAGGCACATGGGAAATGGCCTGTTAAAAGTCTTTGATGAGAACCAGTCTCACTAGTCAAATTCAAAGGTGAAGATTCACCTTAATAGCGGAAGGTTTTCAGAGAACAGAATACCAAGAGTTTGAAGCAAGATGAAGAGATTGAGAACGCATCTAGAGTGAGGCCTGATGTGAAAAACAATGACAAACCTGAAGATAGAAGTCCACTAAACTTTAGCACTGAGTGAATATTTCACTTCAAGATCATGAAGGTAAAGAATCCACTGCCCAGTTATATAAACAAAATGGATACATGAGTGACTGTAGTCATCATGATATCTATACTTTTCAAGATTTCTACTGCCCAAAATATACTTTTTTTTCTGCCTTGTTAGATTTAGCAAAGTAAGTCAATTAAAAGAAAACAATTGGCATCTGTTTTATCAAGTGGACATCTATGAAAAAGAGAATCAAGAAAAAGATCCTCACTCCATCTAATAACTACTATCTTATCATAGAGGAGTCATTGTTTTAATTAGACTTAAAATTTCATTTGGATTGATGAAATGCTGAGCATGACGAATAGTTCAGCCAAATGTGTATAAGAGACAGGTATCATCCCC
>SJYC01123765.1:0-15344 GCA_006408675.1 Madoqua kirkii | reverse complement strand
GCTCCTCTGTCCATGGGATTCTCTAGGCAAGAATACTGGAGTGGGTTGCCATTCCCTTCTCCATGGTATCTTCCCGAACCAGGAATCAAACCCAGGTCTCCTGCACTGCATGCAGATTCTTTACCAACTGAGCTATGAGAGAATCCCAAGTGCCCAGTGGAAAATAATTATTGCACAGAAGTTTTAGAATGAGAAAAAGCTATTTTTGTGATACATGTGCTAATTAACAATAGCTTCTTTGACTTTTCTCTTCTAAAGCCATAACTCTAAATACTGTGGGTAATTTTTGAGAAAAAGTGAATAAAACAATGACCAACTGAACAAAATAAAGTCTAACCTTTTCATCTTATCAGCAATCAATATTTCAATTATATAAGATATTGTGTTACCAAAACACTATTTTATGGAAAAAGGGAAACTTATGTCTACACGTTAAAAAGTTTATGAACTGAGAAACACAATTTTATTCTACCTCCAAATTTATTAATACAGTTTCTAGAGAGCTCTAGTTTTATAACTCAGAAGCTATAATTACAGTTTGCACATTCAAAGTAACTTATTATCAACATTTTACAGATGAGGAAACATACATACACAGGTAAGTTAAGCCATCTCTTTCAAGGCCATAAGGGAAGAATAAGTGCATAAATTTTCATCTCCTAAGCAGGGCTAATGCTTAAAATTAGGATTTTAGGTATCATAGTTTTTCTTTATAAAGTTTTCAACAGTAAGGTAAGAGCTATTTGTATAATAATATACCAAAGAATTCCCTGGGAGTCCTGTATTATTCCACAAGAGTCTGTAAGAAATGTGTATATCTTAGAAAAATCATGAAAACCAATTTTTAGTCTAAATAGTCACATTTGAAACAGACTATAATAATAAAACTTGCTAACTTTAACAGCCTAACAGATTACAACAAAAGCCTCTGCATCCAAAAATAGATTCCATTTTGCTGTCTGATCCATATCTTTCACCAAATATGGTGAATTCTATATCTTAGCTATCTAATAATTTCAATGCTTCTAGTTACTTTTCTAACTTTCCCACAGAATTTCTAGCCATGTCACTTGTAATATCTTTGAAAAAAGCATCCCATCTTTGAAAACAAACAAGTAACAATAGGTCATTGTGGCAAAATACATTACTTATTTCTAAACAAGGAACAATATGAAACAAGTTTTTCTTAACTCAGAAATCATATAATTCCCTACCAAAAAAATTGAGAAGAAAAGTGAATTGAGACTAGGAAGAAATTATTTTAATGAAAAATTAGGATAGCCTTTTAAATATTTGATGCTTTAATTTCTAGCTACCAAGAGTTGTAACATCTTTCTTATGATGAAGGTCCTCCAAGGAAAGCCAGGTAAAAGACACTTCCTAGAAATTCTCCTAAATGACTCTGCAAACAGAAACTTTTAACTTCAATATGTTCACTGGATCAATGTGTTCACTGTTAGAATGCCAAAGTTGTAAGTGAAGAAAACCCAAAAGCAAAAAATGGGAAGTAATACATACTCCAGAAAATTGTTCTCTAAATAACTTGTAGTTCTAAACACACAGGACATTTTTTAACATATCTGAAAATTGGTCAGTTTCTGCTTCTTTAGAATGAATCTATATGCTTTCACAATATGTTTGCTTCTGGGTGTGAGGGGGCAGAAAAGTGAAACAAACTCTAATTCTGACCCTTATAATACTAACTTTAACAAGATCAAAAGTCTAGGAAATTCCTCTTTGCTATCATTCACTGACAGAAATGTATATAATAGTGCCCAGCAGGAGGTGCAACCTTGAAAAATACCAACGGACATCACAATAAAGCACCATGGAAGTAAAGGACAAGTATCCTTGGGGAAAGAACAAAATGCATGTACAGCACAGATAGGAAAACTGGGCAAAGAACACGGCCAGTAAAGATAGCATTGGCAGATACAAATATTAGGGTAGAAGTTCACAAAAAATATTTATAAATGAAATTAGCTTTATATAAACTTCAGATTGAGCAAAGCATGCTAAGGATAAAGAATTTATGATACTAAAAAAAGAATGTATTCTGCTAATGCAGAATGAAAATTTTAAAGTATTAGTTTACCTAACCAATACCTATTAATCAAAGAAGTTACCTCAGGTCTTCCTTCATGGTCCAATGGTAAAGGATCTGGCTTGCAATGCAGTGGATGTAGTTTCAGTCCCTGGTCAGGGAACTAATATCCCACATGCCCTGCAGCAAATAAGCCAACAGGACCTGATACATCTATTTATTAAAATTGAAAAAAAAAGTCACCTCAGTTTTTCTTGATTATATTAATAGTGCCAACAAAATATTTAGCAGTTTCAATTCAGCTGAGTGTGTCTGATAATGTGAATAATATATTGGAAAGTATTTGTATCAAATTGGGGTACATATGTTTAAGGGAGGGTGGGTGCTACAGACTGAAAGAGTGTACTCCTAAAATGTATGTGTTGAAACAGAAAGCGATGGTACTTGCAGTTTGAGCCTTTGGGATTAGGATGATTTGGTCATCAGAGTAGAGACCTCATGAATGGGGTTGTGACTTTATAAAAGGGACTCTAGAGAAATTCCCTGCCCCTTCGACATGTGAGGTTACAATGAGAAGGTTACCCAAGAACCAAGAAAAAATTCCTTATATAGGAGACATTGAATTAGGATGCCATGATCTTGGACTTTTCAGCCTCCAGAACTGAGAAGTAAATTTCTGTTGTTTATAAGCCACCCATTTTTGTTATGATAGCCTGACTAGACTAATACAATGAGATGCAGAATATTTATGCGATTTTTAATATCTGACATAAAATAAACTGTATTCAAAAAGAAAAATAATTCAAAGGTTTCAAGAACAATAATGCTCTAAAGGTATTTAACATTACTTTCCTCTATCAAGCTATCAGTATCCTTCTAGAAGGTACTGTGATGTTTGCAATCCTCTGTTGCAATGATTCTAATCTCACGTATCTTGAATAAACCTCTGTGAGATAAACAGTCATTCACATCTGTAGAGCTGTGAAACAGTCAATTAACAAATGATCATCTCCAGGAGAACAGAGAACTCACCTTCCTGATCTTTGGTCGCAGTGTTTCTTAAGTCAAATAAACTTGACAAAGAATAAGTTTGTGTATTTAGGGAATCATAAACTGTAACATAGGAGACCCCAGTTCGATCCCCGGGTCAGGAAGATTCCCTGGAGAAGGAAATGGCAACCCACTCCAGTATTCTTGCCCTGGAGAATCTCATGGAGGAAAGGAGCCTGGTAAGCTACAGTCCATGGAGTCACAGAGTCAGACACGACTGAGTGACTAACACTTGATGTATAAGGCATTATATACAGGATACAGTAAATATATTCTCTAATTCTCACAACAGTGCCACAGAGATATTAAGTACAAACAATAAATTGCTTTGAGCCAAACAACTTCTGTAAATGGCAAGCATTTACAGAAGTTGAGCTACTTCACTTTCACTTTCAAGTTGTTATAGTAATATCCCCAAGAGGTAAGTAGCTAGATAGTTAGGTAGGTAGGTAGGTAGGTGGATAGACAGACAGACAGACAGATTGAAATGGGTAAAGAGAAAGTGTTAAAAATATTAAATAGGCTTTCAGTTCAAGATGGCAAAGTAGAAGGACTTGCATTCATCTCCTCCTGTGAGAGCACCAAAATCACAACTGACTGTTGAACAACCATCAACAGGAGAATGCTAGAACTCATCAAAAAAATAAAGCTCAAAGACAAAGTAGAAGTCACAGAAAAATGTTAAGAATGGTATGATCATGATAAAATCAAATCTCATACTTGCCTGGTGGATGACCCACAAACTGGAGAACAATAACACCAAAGAAGTTTCCTCACTTTTGCAAAGTTTCTGAACTCTACGTCAGGCTTCTCTAACAAAGGACTGTGAATCCCCAGGGAGTCTGACCTTGAAGGCAAGTGGGACTTGATTATAGGACCTCCACAGGACCAGGTGAAACAGAGACTCCAGTCTTAGAGGGCCCAAACAAAATCTTGCATGCACCAAGACCCAGAGGAAAGGAGCAGTGATCCCACAAAAGACAGAACCAAAAATATTTGTTAGAGTTGGAGGGTCTCCTGTGAAGTTGTGGGCTCACCATGGGGATAAGGGCACTGGCAGCAGCAGTCATGGAAGGTCCCTCTTGGAGATTGCCATTAACCCTACCATGGAGTCCATAGAACCCAGGGCTGGGTGGCCTCAGGTCAAAACATTAACAGGGAGGGAGTACAACCCCACCCATCAATAGATAATTGGATTTAAGCTTTACTGAGCATGGCCCCGCCCACCAAAGCAAGACCCAGTTTTTTTCCATTATCAGTCAGTCAGTCAGTCAGTCAGTTCAGTCGCTCAGTCCTGTCGAACTTTTTGCGACCCCATGAATCGCAGCACGCCAGGCCTCCCTGTTCATCACCATCTCTCGGAGTTCACTCAGACTCACGTCTAAAGAGTCTGTGATGCCATCCAGCCATCTCATCCTCAGTCGTCCCCTTCTCCTCCTGCCCCCAATCCCTCCCAGCATCAGAGTCTTCCAATGAATCAGATCTTCGCATGAGGTGGCCAAAGTACTGGAGTTTCAGCTTGAGCATCATTCCTTCCAAAGAAATCGCAGGGTTGATCTCCTTCAGAATGGAGTGGTTGGATCTCCTTGCAGTCCAAGGGACTCTCAACAGTCTTCTGTAACACCACAGTTCAAAAGCATCAATTCTCCGGTGCTCAGTCTTTTTCACAGTCCAATTATCACATCCATACATGACCACAGGAAAAACCATAGCCTTGACTAGACAGACCTTAGTCGGCAAAGTAATGTCTCTGCTTTTGAATATACTATCAAGGTTGGTCATAACTTTTCTTCCAAGGAGTAAGTGTCTTCTAATTTCATGGCTGCAGTCACCATCTGCAGTTTCAGTCCCTCCCATATCAGGAAGCTTACACAAGCCTCTTATCAGAGGACAGACAGAAGAAACAAGAAGAACCACAGTGCCATGTAGCTAAAACAAAAACCACATTACAGAAAGTTAATTGGGATGAAAAAGCAGAAAGTTATGTTCCAGATGAAGGGGACAAGATAAAGCCCTAGAGAAATAACTAAATGAAGTGGAGATAGGCAACCTTCAAGAAAAAGAATTCAGAATAATGATAGTGAAGATAATCCAGTATCTCTGCAAAACAATGAAGATGCAAGAATTGTTTTCCAAAGACCTAGAGGAACTAAAGAACAGAGATGAATAATACCCTAGAAAGAATTCATAGCAGAACAACTGAGGCAGAATAAGAGATAAATGACCTTGACGAAAGAATGGTGGAAATCACTGACGCAGAACAGAATACACAAAAAAGAATGAAAAAAAAAAATGAAGATAGACTAAGAGACATCTGGGACAATATTAAATACACCAACATTCACATTATAGGGGTCCCAGAAGGAGAAGAGAGAAAGAACAGACCTGAGAAAATATTTGAAGAGATAATAGTTGAAAACTTCCCTAATACAGGAAAGGACATAGTCAACCAAGTCCAGGAATCACAGAGTCCCAAGCAGGATAACTCAAAAAGGGACACACGGAGACATATAGTAATCAAACTGACAAAAATTAAAGACAAAAGTAAAATATCGAAAGCAAAAAAGGAAAAATGACAACAAACAAGGAAACTCCCATCATATTACCAGCAGATTTTCTAACAGAAACTCTACAAATAAGAAGGGAATGGCATGATATGCTTAAAGTGATGAAAGGGAAGAGGCTACAACAAAGAGTACTCTACCAAGCAAGACTCTCATTCAGATTTGATGGAAAAATTAAAAGCTTTCCAGACAAGCAAAAGTTAAGAGAATTCAACACGACCAAACTAGCTTTACAACCGATGCTAAACAAACTTCTCTAGGCAGGAAGCTCAAGACAAGGAAAAGGCCTACAAACAAAATAAGCCAAAACAACTAAGAAAATGCTAATAGGATCATACATATCAATAATTACCTTAACGGTAAATGGATTAAATGCACCAACCAAAAGACATAGACTTGCAGGGAATATGTGTATTTATGCACTTCCACTTACCACATCACTCTGCTTGACAACCCAAACTGCATGTAACCATTTTATATTGTTAGGTTAATCACGCTCCCATTAAGGCTTGCAATTGTAATTACTTTTATTTTCTGTCTGGCTATTGATTGTGAAAACTGATAAACATCTTTCATTATTGTAAAAAAAAAATATTGAGTAGGGTTACAGATAGCATAAATTTTGGTATGAACTCAAAGACAGAGAGCTTAAAATTTGAGTAACTCTAAAGAAATTAGAGACTTAAGTGGATAGAGAAAGAAGTTAAGAAAAGAAACACAGTGAGAAAATGCCAAATGATCAATTATAAGACATATAAATTTAAATAGATTCTAAAGAGTTATTTTTTTATCCACTTCAATATGTTAACTAAATTTTAAAAGTCCAAGGACAGACTGAGTTATCTATGTTAATATAACAATATGAATATAGACAAAATCTTATTCTGTGGGCAGAAGGCAGAGAAAAGTGCATTGACCATGAAAAACTACACAATGGTATGATGTTTATCCTTTGTAAGATCAATTTTAATTAATGAAGCCACTTACTTTCTTTCCCTGTTGGTAATATCTGAATGGCCAACTATGGCACAATGTATATACACATATACATCTGTATAAATATATATGTATGCAGTATGAATACACACAACTACATACACCTTTTGATGTGTAATCATTGCGTGGGTGTGTTTTCAAAAAAGCATATGGAAAAAGCAACTGAGAATAGAAACAAAATGTGAATGTCTATCAGTAAACTGATTTGTAGAATACTGAACTAAAAGTCACACTCAGCCATGATACAAAGCTTTAAATCTTTGTGCTTAAGACTCTCCTGCTTAGCTTTTATTACCATATTCAACAAGTTGAATGAAGGCACAGAAAAGAAGACAAGTACTGAAAAATCTTAATGAATTCCCTGGTGGTCCATTGGTTAAGAATCTTCCTGTCAATTCAGGGGAGATGGGTTTGATCCCTTGTCTAGGAAAATTACATTTGCTGAGAGGCAACTAAACCCATTTACCACAACTAGCAAGACCATGCCCTGCAACTACTGAAACCCAAGTACCCCAGAGCTCCTGCTATACCACAAGAGAAGCACATACATCACAACTAGAGAGTAAATTCCACTCTTCACAACTAGAGAAAGCCTGCACCCAGCAACAAAGATACAGCACAGCCAAAAATAAATAAATGAAATTACAAGTAAATAAATAAATAAGTAAATGATAGTAGTTCTAGAGTAGGCACCACTGAAATAAAAAACACATTAAAAAAAAAAAAAAAGAAATCTTAAGGAGACAGTTCACTTAGGAAAACATCAGCATATTAGCAAACTTGAATTTCTAAAGTATTTTTTATGTGAACAAAAAAGAGAACTTATGTTCTATAGCTTGAAAAGATGATAAGTAGAATCAACCATACAGGTTATATTAAAACAACCAAAACTCATAATCAGTGTCTGTAATTTATAGACCCAATCGTGATAAAGGTTAAAGCTTAAATTAGATTTAAGAGATAGTTTACAGGAAATTTCTACCTGTTATGGAATTTAAACTAGTTGATTTCAAAGATCACTACCAATTTAAATATGTAATAACTGTGTTCCAGAACTAAGAGGAAGAGCCATAACAGTCATTATAGACACAAATACAGTTAGAAAACCATTCTGATTGACAACATATGGTACAGCAGAGCCTCATTATTCCCAGATTTCATAGTTTACAGTTCACTCACTTGCTAAAACTTATATGTAACCCTAAAATTGATACTTGTAATGCTTTCAGAGTCATTTGTGGGCATATGCAGAACAACAAAAAATGCAGAACAACAAAAAATAAGTTGCCTCATGTACACATTCCCAGCTTAGGCTGAAAAAGGAATCACTCTGCCTGTTGGTTTTAGCTTTCATACTCTAAAAAATGTTCTTCATAAGATCTATTAGTGCCACATTTTTGCAATCCTGTGCTTTATGTTGATGATCTCATTCTTTAAAATGGGCCCAAGCATCATAATAAAGTACTCTGTAGGGGCTACTAAGCACAAGAAGGTGGGAAATCTGCCTTAGGAAGAAAATACATGTATAAGATAACCTTTTGTTGAGAGGTGTGTTACAATGCTTTTGGCCTTGAGTTTAATGTTAATGAATTGACAATATATATTAAATGTAGTTTCTTCAAATAGAAACATACGTAAACAAGGTTATGTAATGATCCATTCATTGACAAAATGTTGTGACAAGAGACTCACGGGAATCTCCTCTATATTTTTCCAATAAGCAAGGATTCATTGTTATTTAGTTGCTTGATCATGTCCAACTCTTTTGCGACTCCATGGACTGTAGTCCAAAAGGCTCCTCTGTCCAAGGGATTTCCCAGGAAAGAATACTGGAGTGGGTTCCTTCTCCAGGGATTAAATGGGTTCAGTGGGTTCCAGTGGGTTCCTTCTCAACCCTGGGATCAAATCTGTGTCTCCTGCATTGCAGGCAGATTCTTTGCTGCTGAGCCACAGGGAAGCTCTAAGCAAGGGATCACTATATCAGTGTTCAGAAACTTTATATTTCATAACTAGTGCGAATAATGAGAATAGACTGTGTTTCCCTACATAAAGCTAAGAGCGAACATATAAATTTCTCTAAAGGTGTGTGCAGTTAGGAAGTGGAAATGATCTAGGTTAAAATTAGCTTCACAAATGAATACATTATGGCCTGGTATTCCTAGTGCATACTTTGCGAACCAGTTCCTAGCTCTGTGATGGAAAATCTTGCCATACTCCAGATATATAAGTAAGTCACTGTGTCACACCCTTACTCCCACAGTATGAGATCAAAATATCTAGGGAACTAAAGATAGTGTTGTAGCATATAAAGTATTTTATTTTAGCATTTATATCCTTATAGTGAAAGCTATAACTATCATTCAACCAGGTGGCCATTTATTAGTGCCAAATTGAGATCAGTAAATCTGAGGCTCTGGCTGCCTGCCCTTGATCACAGAGGAAAACATGCACTCAGTGTATGTTCTTGGAAACCTCCAAGCCAAACTTTTCATATGGCTGTTATGAAGGCTGAGAAATCCAAAGAGTTGTTAAGGAATTGTTAGCACTAGTTGCAATACTCAAAACTTACTGTAAATACTTACAGAGCAACAAACTAGTCAAATCCACATTCTTACTCAATTATAAACAACACTAAAAAATAAAATTTCGGTTTGCAATTGCACCAATAGTTGTATAGGTTCTGAGATTTCTTCTTCAGTATCTTCACCTGTTAAACTTTTTCCTTCAGTCCTGTACTTCAAGTATTTAAAAGGGAACATTATAATCATAAAATTATGATTCCAGTAAATATATTTATTAAAATTGTCAGCAAAATCTATATCAATTTACACTGTGGGCTTAAAATGTGAACAAAAGATTATCTTTACATTTATAAACTTATTCTAATATAAAGATAATTTTTGGAAGATCATGATATGTGACAAGGTTACAAAAAATAATGTCCTTCATTTGATTATCTGAGTCTCATAAAAATATGATACTCTACTTCAACTAGATTGAAAGTCATATAAAAAATAACAGATAAAGAAGGCTTAGATTCCATTTTATTGTGAAATCCACATATTGCCTTTTCCTATGAAGAACAAATTAAGAAGATAGAGCCCACTTGCAAAAGACAGACCCCCACAAATCAAGTTAAAAGGCCCCTTGCAATTTTACATATGGAAAAATTAACTTCACAGTCAAATAAAATGAGTTTCATCATGAAGACAAACTAAGAAATAGGTTTCAGAATGTTCTTTCCTCAATAGTCAGCAACAGCTTTCTGATATTGAGTGCCACTGTCTTTAACCTTTTCTTGAATTATCAAATAGAAATGAACCCAGCATCACCCATTTCATTATAATGTATCAGAACCATTTTGTTGGTTTAGGTTTTTTGAAATTTCTATATATAATTTTGGATATATATATATAAACCTAGACAGCATATTAAAGAGCAGAAATATTACTTTGCCAATAAAGGTCGGTATAGTCAAAGCTATGGTTTTTCCAGTAGTCATATATGGAGAGGAGAGTTGGACCATAAAGAAGTCTGAGTATTGAAGGATTGACGATTTGGGGCTGTGGTGTAAGAGAAGACTTTTGAGAATCCCTTGGACTGCAAGGACACCAAACCAGTCCATCCTAAAGGAAATCAGTTCTGAATATTCATTGGAAGGACTGATGGTAAAGCTGAAGTTTTAATACCTTTGCCACCTGATGCAAAGAACTGACTCAGTGGAAAAGACCCTGATGCTGGCAAAGACTGAAGGCAGTAGAAGGGGCTGACAGAGGATACAACACATGGATAAAATATACAAAGTGTGGTTTTACTTAATGGGGAAATGAATAACACTTTTTACCATTACTGTCATTTAATGAATGCCCTAGCTTTAAAAAAAATAACAAAGCAATATAAATAAAACTTCCAAAACCAGTTTTTTTCTGTCAGTCTAATTAAGACCAGTCCAGAAATGACAGCTGAAGAGATACTATGTATGTACTATAATAATGTCCTTTTTATACAGGTAAACTAACTATAAGGTGAAACAGATTAGGGAAATTAAGCACACTAATGTTTTGAGTTGCATCATTATTTCCTCTTACTCATACTTCAAGCATTAATAAGGTGATTTAACAATTTTAAAAACCTGTCATTTGTTAAAGAAGACAAGTTTTATATCCAGTTTATATTTTAAGTATAAAGATTCACTTTTTTAAAAAAATCTGTATTAGTTTTTAATTTAAGTAAATTTGGTATTATCCACAATTGCTCTGAAACTTTGAAACACATATAAAGTGAACAATACCACTAAGGAGCAGGTCTAGGAAGGTAGACACACCAGATCATGCTTGAGCTGAAAGACCTTGTACATGTATCTGCTAATAATTAACTGAAACAATAGTTATAGTCTCTTATATCACTGGAGCTTTCATCATTTTTCTTAATTCCCTTCAAGTGATGAAAAACCTATCATTTGATCAGTCCAAGGACAAATAACAAAAAAATCAGAAAACTCATCACAAAATAAACAAGGACTATTAATTAGACATTTGTTTTCCACACCTCTGAAATTTTGGCAATCTTTGACCAACTTTAAATAATCTAGATGGCAGAAAGCAAAGGGGAAGTATAAAACCTCTTGATGAGGGTGAAGGAGGAGAGAGAAAGAGCTGGCTTAAAAACTCAATATCAAAGAAACTAAGATTATGGTATCCGGTCCCAGCACTTCATGGAAAATAGAAGGGGAAAAAGTAGAAGCAGTGACACATTTTCTTTTCGTGAGCTCTAAAATCACTGTGGATGGTGGGTGCAGCCATGAAATTAGAAGGCAGCTCTTTCTTGGCAGGAAAGCTATGACAAGTCTAGATAGTCTTTAAAAAGCAAAGACATCACTTTGCCAACAAAGGTCCGTATAGTCAAGGCTATAGTCTTTCCAGTAGTCATCTACAGATGTGAGAACTGGACAACAAAGAAGGCAGAGCTCCGAAGAATTGATGCTTTCAGATTGTAGTTCTGGAAAAGACATTTGAGTTCCTCGGAAAGCAAGGACATCAGTCAATCCTAAAGGAACTCAACCCTGAATACTCTTTGAAAGGACGGTGCTGAAGCTAAAGTTTCAATCCTTTGGCCACCTAACACAAAAAGCTGACTCGTTGGAAAAGACCCTGATGCTGGGAAAGACTGAAGGGGATGACAGAAGATGAGATGGTTGGATAGGATCACCAATTCACTGCACATGAACTTGGGCAAACTCTGGGAGATGATGCTGGACAGAGAAGTATGAAATCCATGGAGTCTCAAATAGTCAGACATGACTTGGTGACTGAACAACAACAAATAATCTAGGTTCTTCTACGGAGAAATGAATCCCACACATGCTTAAAAGCCAGTGGTGAGAACAAGAAGCCAGAGGAATGGTCAAAATTCTCAATCATGGAAGGAAATAATATATTAATTTTTATTATGGACAAGTGTTAGGTATAATCCCCAACAATTGCTTTCAGCATGTATTATTATCCTGTTTTATAGATGAAAAGACTGAGACCTGGAAAGATTAAGCAACTTCCACAAATTTACCTACAGCTAGAATCCAAACCCAGGACCTCAAAATCAAATTTAACTTTCTTTATCCTACAGAGCAATCACATTTGAATTAAGTAAATCTCAACTGCTGGAAATTCTCTTACTTCACATATTTTAAAATTATATTAATCTCAGAAATTATAACATTTGCTAAGAATCACATAATCTCAAAGTTGTAGAATAAATTAATAAACTGTGTTTGCTCTTTTAGCTGGCTAACAAATATACTGGGTTGGCTAAAGAGTTTGTTCCAGAAGCTCTTGCAAAAACCCAAGTGAACTTTTTGGCCAATTCAATATTTGCCATACTCCATAGGGATCAGTTTTAAATTATATTAGTCTTAAATCATAGCCAGTCTTCAGCAACAATGTACTGTTATAGAATGTCACCAACCTGTGCTGCCTCAATTATTTTAGATAAAATTAGCTTCTGACAGTTGTTTGCCCTTATGTAGAAAGATTTTTTTTTAATGTCTCCAGGGTAAAAAAAACTTTTCTGGATAAACAAATTCTTATATATTCCAAATTAGTTAAAATTTTTTGATATATCCAGCAATAATAAAATTTATCTTAAAACAGTAAATCATTCTCTATACATTTTGATGTTATGCTAATGTTAAGGGAAGAAAACAGGATATAATATTGCATGTAATATTTATATGATTTCAACTAAAATGAAAAAGCAGCTTAAAAAAGACAAAAGAAATGTTCTAAATTTTAAATGTCTTAAATTATAGGCTTTAGGGGAATTTTAACTTCAGTCCCTCCCATATCAGGAAGCTTACACAAGCCTCTTATCAGAGGACAGACAGAAGAAACAAGAAGAACCACAGTGCCATGTAGCTAAAACAAAAACCACATTACAGAAAGTTAATTGGGATGAAAAAGCAGAAAGTTATGTTCCAGATGAAGGGGACAAGATAAAGCCCTAGAGAAATAACTAAATGAAGTGGAGATAGGCAACCTTCAAGAAAAAGAATTCAGAATAATGATAGTGAAGATAATCCAGTATCTCTGCAAAACAATGAAGATGCAAGAATTGTTTTCCAAAGACCTAGAGGAACTAAAGAACAGAGATGAATAATACCCTAGAAAGAATTCATAGCAGAACAACTGAGGCAGAATAAGAGATAAATGACCTTGACGAAAGAATGGTGGAAATCACTGACGCAGAACAGAATACACAAAAAAGAATGAAAAAAAAAAATGAAGATAGACTAAGAGACATCTGGGACAATATTAAATACACCAACATTCACATTATAGGGGTCCCAGAAGGAGAAGAGAGAAAGAACAGACCTGAGAAAATATTTGAAGAGATAATAGTTGAAAACTTCCCTAATACAGGAAAGGACATAGTCAACCAAGTCCAGGAATCACAGAGTCCCAAGCAGGATAACTCAAAAAGGGACACACGGAGACATATAGTAATCAAACTGACAAAAATTAAAGACAAAAGTAAAATATCGAAAGCAAAAAAGGAAAAATGACAACAAACAAGGAAACTCCCATCATATTACCAGCAGATTTTCTAACAGAAACTCTACAAATAAGAAGGGAATGGCATGATATGCTTAAAGTGATGAAAGGGAAGAGGCTACAACAAAGAGTACTCTACCAAGCAAGACTCTCATTCAGATTTGATGGAAAAATTAAAAGCTTTCCAGACAAGCAAAAGTTAAGAGAATTCAACACGACCAAACTAGCTTTACAACCGATGCAAACAAACTTCTCTAGGCAGGAAGCTCAAGACAAGGAAAAGGCCTACAAACAAAATAAGCCAAAACAACTAAGAAAATGCTAATAGGATCATACATATCAATAATTACCTTAACGGTAAATGGATTAAATGCACCAACCAAAAGACATAGACTTGCAGGGAATATGTGTATTTATGCACTTCCACTTACCACATCACTCTGCTTGACAACCCAAACTGCATGTAACCATTTTATATTGTTAGGTTAATCACGCTCCCATTAAGGCTTGCAATTGTAATTACTTTTATTTTCTGTCTGGCTATTGATTGTGAAAACTGATAAACATCTTTCATTATTGTAAAAAAAAAATATTGAGTAGGGTTACAGATAGCATAAATTTTGGTATGAACTCAAAGACAGAGAGCTTAAAATTTGAGTAACTCTAAAGAAATTAGAGACTTAAGTGGATAGAGAAAGAAGTTAAGAAAAGAAACACAGTGAGAAAATGCCAAATGATCAATTATAAGACATATAAATTTAAATAGATTCTAAAGAGTTATTTTTTTATCCACTTCAATATGTTAACTAAATTTTAAAAGTCCAAGGACAGACTGAGTTATCTATGTTAATATAACAATATGAATATAGACAAAATCTTATTCTGTGGGCAGAAGGCAGAGAAAAGTGCATTGACCATGAAAAACTACACAATGGTATGATGTTTATCCTTTGTAAGATCAATTTTAATTAATGAAGCCACTTACTTTCTTTCCCTGTTGGTAATATCTGAATGGCCAGCTATGGCACAATGTATATACACATATACATCTGTATAAATATATATGTATGCAGTATGAATACACACAACTACATACACCTTTTGATGTGTAATCATTGCGTGGGTGTGTTTTCAAAAAAGCATATGGAAAAAGCAACTGAGAATAGAAACAAAATGTGAATGTCTATCAGTAAACTGATTTGTAGAATACTGAACTAAAAGTCACACTCAGCCATGATACAAAGCTTTAAATCTTTGTGCTTAAACTCTCCTGCTTAGCTTTTATTACCATATTCAACAAGTTGAATGAAGGCACAGAAAAGAAGACAAGTACTGAAAAATCTTAATGAATTCCCTGGTGGTCCATTGGTTAAGAATCTTCCTGTCAATTCAGGGGAGATGGGTTTGATCCCTTGTCTAGGAAAATTACATTTGCTGAGAGGCAACTAAACCCATTTACCACAACTAGCAAGACCATGCCCTGCAACTACTGAAACCCAAGTACCCCAGAGCTCCTGCTATACCACAAGAGAAGCACATACATCACAACTAGAGAGTAAATTCCACTCTTCACAACTAGAGAAAGCCTGCACCCAGCAACAAAGATACAGCACAGCCAAAAATAAATAAATGAAATTACAAGTA